>APFE030104448.1:17552-64867 GCA_000404065.3 Pinus taeda | reverse complement strand
CATTACCTGTGAAAATAACATCATCAACATATAAGACAACAATTAAAATTTTACCATCTTTTCCTTTGATGTAGACAGTGGGTTCTCCTTCACACTTGTCGAATTCATTATCCAATAGATATGAATCTATTCTGTTGTACCATGCTCTTGGCGCTTGCTTCAGCCCATAAAGAGCTTTCTTCAAATTGCACACTTTGTGCTCTTCACCTTTCTTCTCATATCCTAGAGGTTGTTCAACATAAACCTCTTCCTTTAACACTCCATTTAGGAATTCTTAGTTCACATCCATTTGGTAGACTTTCCATTTGTTTTGTGCTGCTATGGACATCACTACTCTCACGGTTTCCGTTCTTGCAACCGGTGCAAAAGTCTCCTCATAATCTCTCCCATACTGCTGCTTGTACCCTTTGAAAACCAGCCTTGCCTTGTGCCTTTCTATCTTGCCTTCAGCATTGCTCTTGGTCTTGTAAACCCATTTCACTCCAATGACTTCTTTACCTTTTGGTAGCTCAACCAAATCCCATGTTTTGTTTCTTTCTATGGAATTCATCTCCTCATCCATAGCTTCTATCCATTTCTTATCTTTAATTGCATCCTCGAAATGAATAGGATCATCAACATGACAAAACAAGGCAAATAAGGAATTCATTCCTTCATCATAAATATCACTTAGATTTCTAAACTTCTTACCTCTTTCATTTGGTGTGCAAGTGCTTGAAGACGCACTTGAATTTCCTCCTTGTGGTGTGCTTGGAGAAGCACTCTCATTTAGCCTCAATGGTGTCCCTTGCTGTCCTTGTGTTGGCGTTGCTATTTGGGGATGCATTTCAGCCACCTCCTCATCATCTTCATCATGAGACAAACAGTTTTTAACATTCACTGTTTTTTCTATGCTTCCATCTCAAGCTTCCTCTTCAATGAATTGAACATCTCTGCTGATGAAAAAATTCTTGGTAGATGGGATATACAACCTGTAGGCTTTGGATTCCTCACTGTATCCAATGAAGATACATTTCTCCCCTTTGCTGTCCAACTTCCTCCTTAGCTGATCTGGAATGTGTGCATAGGCCACACATCCAAAAACTCTCATGTGGGTGACTCCTTGCTTTCTCCCACTCCATGCTTCTTCTGGCACTCTATTCATCACTGCTTTTGTAGGACACCTGTTCAGAATATACGCTGCACAATTTACAGCTTCAGCCCAATAGTCATTTGGCAAATGCTTTGCCTTCAACATGCTCCTCGCCATATCCATGATGGTCCTGTTCTTCCTTTCAGCAACTCCATTTTGCTGTGGGGTGTACCTTGCTGTAAATTGTTTATGAATTCCATTTTCTCTACAAAATCTTAGGAATTCCTTGGAGATATACTCTCCTCCTCTATCAGTTCTGAGAACTTTGATATGCATCCCGCTTTGGTTCTCCACAAGTGCCTTGAAGTTTTGGAATTTCTCAAACACTTCACTTTTGTTTTTGAGAAAGTAAATCCAAGTCTTTCTTGTAAAATCATCAATAAAAGTTAGGAAATATTGATTACCTGCTAATGATGCAGCTTGCATCGGTCCACATAAATCTGAGTGGATGATATCTAAGGGTGCCTTTGCCCTTATGCTTTTACCTGAGGGAAAACTCTCTATGTTGTTTCCCCAAAATGCAACCTTCACATAGGCTGTCCGGTTTCTCTATCAATGGTAATCCTTTCACCATTCTTTTTCTGCTCAACAAGTTTAGACCTCCAAAATTGAGATGTCCAAATCTCAAGTGCCACAACCAATTCTCATCATTTGGCACACTTTGGAAGGCCTCTTGGGTAACTGCTACAATTACATTTTTGTTTCTCAAATCTGCCCTGATCCTGAGAGAGAACATCCCGTTCCTTGTCATCTTCACTTCAGCAATGCATCGTTTGCTAGGTGGTATATCCATGATGGTACACACATCATTCACAAAGTAAACATTGTAACCCTTTTGAACGAGCTGCCCAATACTCAAGAGGTTACATCTCATTCCGGGGACATAATAGACATCTGCTATGGTTTTCCTTTCTCCTTGCTTTGTAAATATTTTTACCTCCCCTTTTCCCATAACAGAAACTTTGCTATCAGTTCCTAGTGTGACCTCTGATTTCATATCTTTATATAGGGCAGAAAAGAGAGCTATATTTCCTGTCATATGTTTGCTGCAACCTGAGTCTAAAAACCATATGTCTTCACTGTTTGTTTCAGCCATGTTACAAGCTAACAACACATTAGTTTGGTTGATGTTCTCTCTAGTAACATTTGCATTTTGTCTATTACTCATATCATGCTGCTTCTTCCTACAATCACTAGCATAATGCCCATATTTTTTACAATAATAGCATTGGACATTGGATTTTTCATACCTTTGTCCTTGAGCATGATGTTGTTCTCTTTGTTGACCGTTGCCTTGGCCTTGGTTCTGATTTGGATTGTTGTCTCTTCCTTGAGCATTTGCTGGGCTGCTTCTTCCACCTCTGTTCTGGCTTCTGCCTCTTCCTCTCTTGTTTCCTCTGCCTTGACCTCTTCCTCTTCCAAAGGACATCTGGGTCTTGAAGGCTTGCTCTAGAGATGAGTTTTCATTCCTACTCAATATCTGCTCATGTGTTATCAGTGATGCATGTAGCTCATCAACTGAAAAGTTTGAGAGATCCTTTGTCTCTTCTATGGTGGTGAAAATAGCATCAAACTTTGAAGGTAAGACCCTCAATATTTTCTCCACAATCCTCCTTTCTTCAATGGTTTCTCCATGAGTCCTCATCTGTGTTACTAGACCAATTACATGTGTGAAGAATGAGTCAATATTGTCTGACTCCTTCATGCACAGATTCTCAAAATTTCTCCTCAGCAATTGTAGTTTTGCTGTCCTCACTTTCTCCATGCCTTGGTAGGCTGTCTTGAGAGTTTGCCATGCTTCTTTGGATGTCTTAGCTCCTGCTATCCTTGGAAACACACTCTTGTCTAATGCTTGATACAAGAATACAATGGCTTTTGCATCCTTCTTCCTATTGCTTTTCAATAGGTCTTTCTCTCCCTGAGTTAATCTGTTAAACTCAGTCTCATTTGCTGGTTCATCAAAACCATCTTCAACAAGTTCCCATAAATCTTGACATGCAAATAGGGCTTTCATAGTTATTGCCCAATAGTCATAGTTTGTCCCATTAAACTGTGGGAATTGAGGGTTAAACAAACCCATGCTAGTGCTTGTGCTAGCCATTCCTTGCATTCTCAGCTATGCTTCTAAATCCTTGACTGTATATTTAAAAACCACTGACTGCTGCAACCAAAAGAACTCTTCCTTCAGCTTCTTTGTCTCCTACAAAGAGCCTAAACCTGCTCTGATACCACTGTTGGTTATTTTTTTTTGCTTCTATGTTTGTGATGGATAAATACCGAAACCATACAATATAAATCACAGAGGCAATGCTCTGTTTCCTTTACACCAGGATCTTTTACATAGAGAAGTCTTTTTAAAAATAATTACACAGGACAGAGTATTTCACCACCATAAAATTTCCATTCATTAAACAAAAACATTTACATATTCATCCTCTTTCACTCAGAGGGATTCACCAAAACATTTTCACAAAATTTACTCTGCCTCCTATGAAATTTTACACCACTGTGTGTAAATATTTCATTTACATTCACTGCTGTGTGAAAACAAAATTACAGAGAGTTACAGATTTACCTTTTCACCTGTGTGAAACAACTCATGGATTTGGAAACAAAACAACCCATTGGTTTCATTTACTTCTCCTCCTGCACTGCTGTGCAATCTTACATCACAAAACAAAATTTACCCTGCTGCATAAAACAACCTTTTACATTACAGATCAAAAAAATATTTTTGCACTTCTGTGCATTCCTCCCCTGTAATACAAAATTTAAACTCCATCTCCATTCACTGCTGCAAAATCACATTCCATTTTTACTGGTGCTGCGGACCACTGTTTTTTTTTACTTGCTGTCGCAAAACTAAAAACTTCATATACAAATTACATTACATTCATATTCACTTACTATGCCCGCGTTTTTTTCATTACAAAAGGTCAACACCGTATTAAAAAAAACATATATCAAAAAACAATAGAAATAAATTTACGCCCATACTTTTATTTACTTCCCCGTATGTGATATTAAAGGACTTTACCAAAAACATGTCAGTCGTTAATCATAAGGTGTGGGCAGCTCCATGGTGTATTTAATTTAAATAAGGCCCGTATGTACTTTTAACCGGCAGAGAACTTTCCAGGAGATCAAACGGTGGGGAGACTTGACTTTAATCCAACGGCAGGGATTGCGTATCGGAACACCCTTTCACACAGTTCATTAAACCATAGTGCAGCTTCCTTAAATCGACGACGTTAAATGCTAGAGGTAAATCAACGGATGTAAACGATATCGGAAGGGGTGAGCTAGGTGAAAGATACCTTCCGAAAAGTGCCTCTTGCTGATGTCAGGCCAGCATCACTTGCTGGACAGTTGTCAGCTCCCAATTGCATCGGAGCTCGTTGCACGGAAACTACTTCACGCTGAAGGGTGGTGCGATATGAGACCGGCTGGTTTTGATTTACCGCGTGGTTTTCTGCCCTGTTGACTGCTGACTGCGCGGCCAGTTGGAATTATATATTTTCAACAATTGGTGGGGACAACGTACGACAGGAACACATGTGCCAATTCAAATAATGGTCTAGATCGCTCTGATAGATCCAACAGAGCACAGAGGCAAAAACTTGTCGAAGCTTAATGAGACGAGTGGTCCTGTGGTAAGGTTTCAAGAAAACAACTCAGCGTTTAAATCGACAGACCAAATTTAGTATGGGGGCACCCAGAGTGGTTTCCAATACCACAATGTGTGGTGTCGGGGTGGTTTCCGCAACCAACAGTCCCGCGCACTCTCGACTGGTCATTGTTCATCACATGCTCCCGTTGCGGGTTCTGCTGACCACGCAAAGTTGTCCTCCTCTATCACAACAAGCAGCACATCCACCACTGTAAATCATCAATGGAGTTCAAGCCAGGCTCTCACCACTTCTAAACCTCGCTGCTCTGATACCACTGTTACAAGCCCAATGAACTCCACAATGAAACGTATATTTTATTGAGTACAATCATAAATTATTTATATAAGCAAATACAGTGACCAAATGATGATTGTTGGTGGTTTTCCTAATTGTAATCAGAAAATTACCTAAACTAACCATTCTAATCTACTAATATTACAATATATCCGGAAAGATTAGTTAACATTGAAAAGGGATGTTCCTATCATTCCTTGTTTGGAAACTATCAAATGATGTAGTTATTGTTTTACATCATGATGAATAATAAAACAACTTGTTCAAGTTACACACATCATTAGAACATATATCTTGATATCGAGTGCCCATTTGCTGCTCTGTTTTCTTAAGGAATATCAGCTTTTATAACATATATGTTTTGATATTCAGTGGTCATTTGCAGCTCTATTTTCTTAGTAATTTCAGGTTTTGCCACTTGTAGGAAGGGAAGCTACATCACTCATGATTTTCTATATCTGTTCTCAGTTGTTATTTCCACTCAAGATGAGCTTGCATATGTTAAGAGGTCCTTTTACAAGATTAATTGAACTACCACCAAGCACCCATTGGATTCTAAATGACGCAATCAAGCTTGTGTAAGAGGAAACCAACTTAAAGCCTGTTTTGATACGTAAAAGTATGGAATAAGAACTGTATGAATTGTGAATTAATCTTTCAAAAGAGAAGAGCATGACTTCAGAATGAAACAAATCTTCCATACAAAAGAAATCCATGAAGCTATGGCAATAGAAGTTGTTGTAAAAGCTATGTTTTGCCAAGGTTTGCTCTCTTATAAAACCCAATGAACCATTAAAAATTATCATTTAATGAATCATAGGATATGTCATATTAGTGGGGATACACAACAATTGATAAAACATATATTTATAGTTTTAAGATAGGAGATATTATTATACTTATCTTTGAACTAGATTTCTCTCCTAAGAATAAGATTAACTATAAGAACTCTGTAGATGACTCAAGAGATCCAGATGTTCTTTCCTGTATGTTCATACAAAGTTATTTGTATATAACTTGTCAATATGCAATAATTTAAGAAGCAGAAAGAAACTAGACAGGAGGCAGTAGCGGTACAAGATATCTGGCATATACTTGAATTGAAATGATTCGATGGAATCATTAATGATAATGTTGATCAAACTGGAAACCTAAACCGTTTACCTATGGACATGCTCCTTGACCAAAAGAACAGACAGAGGCCTTCAGTAAGGTATCCAAGCCATGAATTTTTAATCAAAATACTTGGTTTTGGGCAGAGACACATGAGATTTCATCAAGATTTTGAAGTTTCGAAGGGCAACAAATCAAGAAGTGGAGGAGAAACTGAGTGCATTTGATCTCTAGTGTACACAGACATAGCGAATGTAAAGCAGATACATAACTCTGGCACATCCAGCCCTTCAATCATAGCCTCACACGCACAGAAGCAATGGCCCGCTGCGAGTGCACTTGATCTCAGTGTACATAGGCATAGCAAATGTAAAGGAGATACATAACTCTGGCCCATCCATCCCTTCAATCATAGATTCACATCCATAGAAGCAACGACCCACTGCATAGATACTTGCTGAAGTCTCGAAGCTACCAGCCACGTGCAGAGATTCTGGATTCTTCCACCATGCTTTTATGGACTCTTCCAACAAAATTGGAAATAGCCCAGATCACTTAAAAGAGAATAGAGTTAGACTAGGGAACTTGATCACATACATTCAGATTTATTCACCTGTATGATTCAATCAAACTACTAACTAGCATAAATCCATAAATCTATCTTCACTCTGGATCTGTTAGTGGGATAAAAAAATTTATAAACCTCAGGTTCATTCACTGATACGACTCAATATAAAATACTGAATTTTTATTGGATAAATAACCTTTATCAACTTTAGAATGCAAGAAAGCCTAGTTATCAGCTGTACAACAATCATGTCTAGGATTTGAATTTTTATTGGATAAATAATCTTATCAACTTTAGAATGCAAGAAAGCCTAGTTATATCACCTGTACAACAATCATGTCTAGGATTTGAAACTGGTAAAGCTCATCTTTTTCTTTTTATAATTTCCTTCTCTATTTTAGATGTTATAAAGTGTGCCATATCCTATAAGGATAGATCATCTGTCACTCGGGCCCGTTAGGATATCCCTCCAAAGTACTCCCCCCATGACAGTTTCTGGTGGTTGAGGTTAAAAGTGAGGTATACAGTCTAGCACATTGTCATACACACAAAGCAAATTAGTGCATTCGTGATTCACATTATGACAACAAGATGTGCAATATTCAAGGTGCCACAGTTATGGTATGGTTTTGATGTTATCAAGTGAAGCAAAACTGGCTCAATTTCTTCTCTTTCAATTCATTCATATTAGCAACCGTTTGTAAATATGCAGAAGCAAAGGCTGTAACATAAGGTACCCTTTCCTATTATGGAAAGGCAATTCATGCTGGTTGAGTTCAGGCATAAAAAAACCCTCATATAAAAAGTGTAATAGTAATAGAACTTTGCACATAGGGTGAAATCATGAAATATGAAACATATATTTTATTAATATTGTAGTCTTAAAAGAAAATGAATTTTACTTGACCACTGAAAGGAAGAAAAGCTATGTCTTCCGTATATTCATTCTGGTAGTAGTGTTCTGAAGATGGGGTACGATAAAATCTGTAGACTGTAATGACCTAAAGCTCATCTCAATTGCCATAGAAGTGCGTCCATTGACATTTCTTTATGCTTGTTAGGATCATAGTTTTAAAAAACGGCCGTTTCGAAACGGAAACGGCCGAGTTGGTCCGTTCCATTGCCCTCCGGAGTGACTCGGTACAAAAAACGGCTCGGTTGGCCAAGTCAGCCATGACATGGCCGAGTCATTGAATGACTCGACTGAGTCATGGCTAACTCGGCCAACTCGGTTGTTTCCCGTACTGACTCGGCCGAGTCACAAACAGCGGCCTGTAACCCACTAAAACAATAATTTAACATTATTTTAATGAAATTTTAAGGGGTTTGCTGATTGGTTTGGACTTGAAGGTGTTTTATGAATTAGCTAAATGTTATTTGGGGTCAGACGAAACCATTTGCTGAACAAAAGACCTGATTAAGATCCCATTGTGTTGGAAGACATTGATCCAACATCAGATTGGGTAGTGGAGAGTCGTCCAACAGAGTTTGATCCTGATAAGGATCTTGATTTAGATTTAGATATCGAGACATCAGTTGAACTTGAACATGCTGTTCAGTTGAATGCAGATCCCAATCCACCAGCCTCAGTGTCACAGCCAACAAGGACTCCAGTTGTAGGTGCTTCCTCTGCTCAGCCACGACAGAAGCGCAGTCGCCTATCTACTCTATCTCAGCTTGCATCTGCTGCAGTTGCACAGCCTGCTAGTGGTACCACTTCTACAACTGCAGTTGGAGATGATGATGATGAGGAGGAGCCATGGGGCCCCCTGTCTGACTCTAATGATGATCCAGAGATTGATCGACATGATCTTGGCTCCTCTGGCAGTAGCTACTAGCCAGTAGCTGTAATACTAGTACTGGAGTCTGGTCACAGTTTACTTTTGTTGTAGAGGCCATTTCTAGCCTCCTTGGTTATGTGTTTTTTGTTTTGAGTCTTTGATCATGTATGACAGTTGACTATGTATTGCCATTGGGTACCATTTTGATATAATGGATTGGTTCATGAGCCTATTTTGATCATATGTTTACTTCCATCTATATTATAATGCTGTGTGCTTGGAAACATGAATGAAAATCTTTAAAATTATGTTTTTTTATAAAAAATAAATATTTAATGTATTTTTTACAACGACCGAGTCATTGAAATCAAGCCGGATGAGTCATTACAGTTTCAGAGTCGGAGTCGGAGTCGATCCTCGGCCGAGTCGGAGTCGGAGTCGGAGTTTTAAAAATATGGTTAGGATACCCTTTAAAGGTTGAACATAGACTTTTCCACCCATACCTATAAAAAGTTTTATAAAAAATAAGAAGTTATGATGTATTTAGTAAGACAAGAAAGTAATGCATTTAATGATAGATGTAGAAAGGATATTGAATATAAAGTTTTCTTAAAATAAGATAGGAAATTTTATAATCATGAAAACATTTAGAAAACACCATTCATTGTGGATCTAACTTCATTTTTCACACTCATATGCAGTACCACACAAAGAAGAAAAGTGGATTAAGACTCAAACTAGATAGAATTAATGACAATGAATTCAAACCACTTCATATATCAGTTAAATTTTATAATCATAAAAACATTTCCAAAACACCATTCATAGTAGATCTAATAGTAGATCTAACTTTATTGTTCACCCTCATATGCAGCCCCACACAAAGAAGAAAAGTGGATTAAGACTCAAACTAAATAGACTTAATGACAATGGATGCAAACCACTTCATATATCAGTTATTCCACGACCACTCTCTCTAGAATGTTGAAGAACTTTGGCCTTCACCAGAGTTGTCGAGAGGAGTACTTATAGACTTCATGACAATGGATGCAAAGTTGCAAACCACTTCATATATCAGTTATTCCACCACCACTCTCTAGAATGTTGAAGAACTTTGGCCTTCACCAGAGTTGTCGAGAGGAGTACTTGTACTGGGCAATAAATGTGTTATATCTGACTGGAATTTTGGAATGGTAGTACAGCTCAAAAAAGTGTCTTTAATGTTTTGCAATGTGTGCAGAATATCCATCATAGTAGGTCGTTCTTGGGGAGATTCTTTTGTGCAAAGCAATCCCACCTTAATCAATTGACTAAGGCAACTGAGATCTTTATCTTCTTCAATGTATGTACTAATCCTCCTAAGCAGACCCATGTCCACCACTTCCTTTAGTTGGTTTGGAAAACCACTACCCACCCATTTTTGCAAGTTCAGTCCTTCCACAAACATGTCATGGGTGGGCTTCTTTCTAGTGAGCATCTCCAATAGCAATATTCCATAGCTATAAACATCACCTTTTGTTGTAACTTGTCTGCCAATTCCATATTCTGCATTCATAGATCCTCAATTTAAGGGTTCTAGTTCACAATGTTCAATAAAAATAAGAAATGCATGACATTGCTTAATTTAAATGATACCTGGAGGAATGTACCCTGCAGATCCTTTGAGTGCATTTGTGGAAGTGAAAGCTGATTCTTCATAATTTGCAAAATATATGGTAGCAATGCCAAAGTCTATTAAATATGCAGTCATATCTTCACCCAGAAGCACATTATTGGGTTTGAGATCGCAATGGATCACTTGCATAAAACAATGGTGATGGAGATATGCCAAGCCTTGTGCAATGTCTATTGCTATATTCAACCTTTGACTCAAACTTAAACTACTTTGTTCTCCGCCATTTGGATATAACCACTTCTCCAGGCTCCCATTTAGCATCAATGGAAAAATCAAAGCTTTGATTTGAAGGTTTGAATAAGAGGTTATGACTCTAATCAAATTCCGATGCCTTACTCTACCCAAAACTTTGCACTCCCTATCGAAACTCTTGTGAGCCCCTTCATTTTCCAAATTAAGAAGCTTGACAGCGATGGCTGTGCCATCCTCCAGAACACCTTTGTACACTTTCCCAAATGAACCAACTCCTAACAAGTTGGCATCACTAAAGTCATCTGTTGCGGTAATGAGCTCTGCATAGGAAATTCTCCGATGCCACACATTTAAGGCTGCCTCAGCCTCTCTAGGAATATGTCTCTTGCAATTTCGTCTCCACATGATTCCTAGAAACAAACACAATCCAATGGTGGCTACAATTGCAACAACAAGTATGACAACTCGTTTCAGGTGCCAAACACTTTTATGTTCATTAGAAAAGCATGGTGACAAACTTACCCAAGGTCCACATAGACCAAGATTTCCAATAAATGCCGTGGCACCAATTTTTTTGAAAATTCCACCTTTTGGGACTTCTCCTGACAACTTATTGAAAGAAAAATTCAAGTGATAGAGCATTTTGAGATTTTCCAATGGCATGGGTATTCCACCTGACAAATTGTTAAAAGAGAAATCCATATCTTGAAGACTTTGAAGTTCACCAAGTGAAACTGGAATTGGACCTTCAAGTGCATTATAGGAAAGATTTAGATATTCCAGTTCTTTGCAATTTCCAAGTGCACTTGGAATGTGACCACCTAACTGATTTGAAGAAATATCTATAGCTTGAATCATAGTCATCCTGCTTAGTTCAGAAGGCAAGGGACCATGTAATAAATTGTTTGAAAGGTTGAAATAGAGAGCCAAATTTGCAAGTCTTGCAACCTCTGGAGGTATGCGCCCACTAAGCCTGTTGTATGATAAGTCTAAAAGTAATAATTTTGTACATTTTCCTAGATTTGCAGGTATATTACCTGATAACTGGTTTTGAGCAAGGGATAGATATTCTAGTTCCTGGAGGTTGGCAACAGAATCTGGAATTCTTCCAGAGAGATTATTTCCCCATAGTGCTAGAAGCCCTAAGTTTTTGAGTTGCCCGATATCCACAGGTATGTTTCCTTGTAAATTGTTGGATCCCAGATATAACCTCTCCAACTTTTGAAGCATATTAAGTGAAGAAGGGATTGCCCCTGTCAAAAAATTCTCCTCTAAGTCAAGGAAATCTAAATTAGTTAGATTTCCAATCTGTGGAGGTATTTCTCCTATTAATTTATTTTGGGCCAAGTCTATGAAATGCATTTTTGCAGAGAGGTGGCCAATGGAGAAGGGCAGACGTCCAGTGAGATGATTATAAGATAAATCCAATTCTCGCAGGGTGGAACAGTTAGTAAGAGCGGCAAGTATCGGAAAACTCGTGCTGCTGTTACTAACCAGTTGATTATGTGATAATTCTAGCACCTGGAGCTGCGTCAACTTAACGAGCTCCATGGGCACTACTCCGCCGAGCTGGTTATACCCTAATTCAACCACTCGAAGTTTGGTACAATTGAAGAGAGAAGCAGGAATGCTGCCACTCAACTGATTAAAATCCAGATAGAGTTCCATCAAAACATTATTCTTGCTACACAACTCCACTGGAATGTGACCAGTCAACTGATTATAAGATACATCCATAGCTCGAAGATTGATGCAGTTGGACAAGGATAATGGAATTTGTCCGGTGACATGGTTATGAAAGATATCCAACTCTAGAAGATTGGTGCAGTTGGACAAGGATGATGGAATTTGTCCAGTAAGATTGTTACTTTGCAGATACATAATTTTCAGCTGCCTTAGCATGCCCAATTCGGAAGGAATACTCCCGTGAAGGTTGTTGTCAAGCAGTTCTATGTAGTGCAAAGAAGATATGTTTCCCAAGCAGGCTGGGATTGTACCCGTCAAATTGTTATCGCCTAAGACAAAGAATTGCAACTTGGGGAGAATGCATAGTTCCGCGGGAATGTTTCCTATGAGACTGTTATAGGATATACTCAAGTTTCGTAAACTGCGGCATCCACCCAAAGTGGGCGGAATGGAACCTTGGAGTTGATTGAGAGACAGACGAAGCATCTTTAAGCGAAAGAGGTTTCCCAATTGATAGGGAATGTGACCTTGCAAACTGTTATTGTGAAGGTCGAGTATTGTAAGAAAGGAGAGATTGGCGAGAAAGGGAGAGATTGTACCTTGTAATCCCATGCTGGAAACATTCAGGGAAACGACCCTCTGTCTGCGCCTGCTGCATATGATACCCGTCCACTGGCAGAATGAAACATCTGGTTTCCAAGTAGTGGTCAACCATTGCGAGGGATCATATGTGATTGCAGACTTGAATCCAAGCAGAGCCTGTTGATCGGAAGCATTGGTGAGACGAGGATGGTGACTGTTAGAGAAATGGGCGAGTGTGGAAAACACAAAAGGATTGAGAAAGAGAGTAGAATAAAAGAGGAGTAGGAGGCACCACCAGAAAAGAGAAGGGACGTAACAGGTATCCATCATTTCCTTCTCTAACAGAATGACCTATGAAACACAACAAACACAATGGCTCAGAAAACTATTGTGATTGCTTATATAGACGCATAGATTCATTTCTAACTTCGAATTCATAGAAAATGTGAAAGGAGATGAATTTTAATCTTGGAAAAATGTTGTTGAAATCGTTAGTCTGCTATATTTTACACAAATCTCTTCAGACCGCTTTCCTTTCACTATAACAACGTATATGCCGCGCACCTCGATACGATTCCCAAAAGGAATAGTGTAATTGTTCTCCATTATCGATCCCCTGCTCCAACTCCACGGCAAGAAAATACCTTGCGCGGATCGTCTTCTCTATTGACTATTGGTGCGAGCCTTTTGGAGGGCCTGCTCCAACTCCACGGCAAGATAATATCTTGCGCGGGTCGTCTTCTCTATTGACTATTCGTGCGTGACTTTTGGAGGGCCTGCAACTCCACGGCAAGATAATATCTTGCGCGGATCGTCTTCTCTATTGACTATTGGTGCGTGACTTTTGGAGGGCCTGCTCCAACTCCACAGCAAGATAATATCTTGCGCGGGGTCGTCTTCTCTATTGACTATTGGTGCCTGACTTTTGGAGGGCCGCTAAATTTTCCACAAATCTAGCGTGTACACCGCGCACCTCAATAGGATTCGCTATCGTTCTCCATTATCAATCCCCTGCTCCAACTACACGGCAAACAGGCCTCCCATCGTCCAAAAACTCTTGCCTGGTCAGCTTAACTTAGAATTATTGGTGCGTGACTTTTGGACGGATGCGGAGGTGACTAATTTCACAGACCTCTAGTCAAGATGTTCTAAGTCCCAACACTATGAAGACCACTGCTCAGTTGAAAAATTCAGGAACACGAAAAATGTCAAGGAGATTCTAGATATTAGGAAACCCCCCAAAAAGACAAAAACAAACGTCCAGTTGTTTTGCGTGCAAATCACGCTGTGAGAGAGGGTACATGTTGCTACGTTACTAAGGTGGTGTTAATATGAGGGATTTACGAATGATCTGTGAATGTTTAAAATTTTGATATTATATATTTAAAATGATGGTTTAGAAGTTTATTCAATTTTGATATTATATATTTAAAATGATGGTTTAGAATAAAAGAAAATAAATATTAGAGGTTGATTCTCATGTTTGTGTTTTTGGGAAGAGGTTTTTAGCATATTTCTAGAGTAGTGTTAATGAGCATCAGTGTCTAAGTTTGTTTAATAAAAAGTGATATCTGGTTTGAGTTTTGATATTAGTTTGTTTTATATATATTTTTAGATTATTTGATGTTACGTTTTAGTAGGATTCTTGTGATTTGTGGGAAAACAATTTTTTTTAAGGAAGAGAGGAAAAATATCAAGTTGTAGATGTTGAAAAAAATTTGTTAAAAGGATGTTGAGTTAATTTTTAAAAGATAATTATGTTGATTTTCATAAAAGATCAAATAAGGTTTTGAAGTTCGAATATTACAATAGAAGAGGGGTAAGATATTTCCAAAGAGTTTACACTATGTCATAAATTTTGTTTGATGTTTTAAAGAAGATTCAAGATTTGTTGAGGGCTAAGATGCTTTTTATAGCTCCCTTCAGATATATTTGAGTTTATTATGTTGGAGAGGAAAGAGTAGGGGTTAGGTGTTCAGACATAGAGCTCCCTTTATGAATACTTATGAGTTAGTGTGTGAAGGGTGAGGTTCTTCATATGAACTCCCTCAAATTTATATGAGATAGTTGTAGTAAAAGTTAGTGAAATGTGTTTTTCTATATGAGTTATTATCAATATTGTTGAACCATTATTAAGAAGGTGTAAGACCCTTACCTAAAGTGGCATTAGGCACCTCAACCAAGTTGGTGTAGATGACCATTTTGGATAGACAATTCCATGGAGATGCCTTAGTCCATTAGCAAGGTGCATTTTGGAGTTTCCTTGGTAAGATAGATTTCATATTGAAGCTTTGGCCCATTGACAAGACAGACTATGGACAAGCTTGGGTGCTCCTATAGACAAGTAGGGTGCGCTATGAAGGCTTGGGTGTTGTAGTGAATAGATAGGAACACTACAGAGACTTGGGTTCTCTTGTGGACATATAGGGCACACTATAGGCACTTGTGTGCTCCTGTCTAGATAGATAGGGCTTGGATGCTTCAATGATGGATAGATCACATTGTAGATGGAGTCAAGCTTAATATAGCGAGGATTTGGGTGGACTTGGCTAGAAGAATTGGAGTGTTGAGACTTATATGAATCAAAATGGAGTTATGCATTTTTCACTTGGAGGTTGTAATGAGCGGTCAAGGTGCCTTGGAGAACAAGTTGTCATGAACCATAATCGTGGGATGCACTCACTGAGTGCACTCCCTTGGGAATAAATCCATCAGGACATATTCCTTGGGTGCCTCAGGCACATTTAACCATAGATGAATTTGTGGATGGATGGAATCCCTTGGCATGCTAAGGAAGACTTGTCAAACAAGACAATGTAGGTGTGGTCAACCTACGTGGATAGATGACTAAGTGGGCTTGAGATGACTTGGACGTGGACTTGATGTGATGGAATAGTTTGGTGGAATGAGGTAGCTTAAATATACTTGGGTCCACTTAGACTGACATGAATTGTTAAGAGAAAGGAAAAACATATATACAAAAGTTGGTGCTTCATAAGCTAAGGCACCGTCAGTGATGGATGAATCATCACCAATAAATAGAAGCAAGAAGTTCTTTCAAGGAGAAATGATGAGTTCTACAATTGTGTGATGGAGGTGTGCGATGGAGAAACTTATATTTCCTTTGTGAGATGGGAAATGGAACATGGTTGTAGGAGACAGGCCTATGGAAGTTCTCGGGTTTGATTATACAAGGTCATTTTGACATTTTTCGGCATGAGGCTATCTTTCCTTGATTTCTTTGTACTCTAAAATTGAGTCGCAATAAAGGCCCATAATCTTCCCATTGTATCATATGCAACATTATTATATATATGAGTGAGGGTATTAGGCACTTGGCTTGGGTCTTATGTTGGGTGTGGAGCTTGATTATCTTCCTAATTTTTTTTATTTATTTTATTTTATTTTTATTTTATTTTTTATTTTTTTTCAGTTGTATTGGATCCCTGTTCCTAATGGGGTAGAAACATTTCTCGTTTAATCGTCATCAAGAGGGTTTAGGACGTGGGGGGGGAGCGATGTAACTTTTATGAGCATCCCCCATGGGCGGGGGTTTGGGGGCAGCACTCCAGAAGCTAAAAATAGATGAAAATTTTGTTAATCAATGTTGTCATTGATGTCAATATGCCATTGGCCGAGATGGAAAATATTCTTGATATGCCTAATGAATATCATGAAACCCTAGAATGAGATTATAAGGTTGAAGACAATAGATGCCTAGTTCCATATGATGATGTTGTAACTCTTGTTTCATAAGCATGTCATCAATTGATATGTCAAGTCACTAATGAAGAAGTCTTAAGAAGTGGCAAGTATTTAGAAGCCCTTGATGACATATGGAGGACTACATTTGATGATGTCATATTCTTGATGAATGACCACAATTGATGCAGGTGCATTAGGCCGAGCACATAAAAATGCTAAGCTATTAAAGTCAGACCAAGAGCCTAGCAATATGATGGATTGATCACATGTCAAGGCTAGAACATTTAAAGTTTATTTGTGAATTTTTTTATATTTAGTTAAGATTAGTTAGGAATATCTAGTTAAGAAATGATTTTATAGCTAGTAGGTAGTTAGGGCAAAGGGAAATTGGTTCACATCCATGAACTCATTTCTTGGACAGTTTTAGTTTTTGGGGAGAGAGGAGGAACATTTTTGGGTGCTGGAAGTTTTGGTGTGAGATCGAAGTTAATTGAATAACATTTCTTAGACTAGTGGCTTTTTGTATCAACAAATAGAATTCGTTAGTGTGTGTGAGACAGTTATTTGCATATGTGTTTGTGAGGTTTGTGAACCATAATATTAATATCTAGAGATTGAAATTGATTTGGTCTTTAAATTGTTGTGTTGAATGAGGAATTCTTGCACTGAATTTTCTCTATTATTTACATTTAAATGAGAATCTAGAGAATCATATTTCAGTTAATCTTCTAATCTTCTAATGCATTACTTTTGCATCCAAGATTGTGTATTGGAAAGAGTCATTTTACATCACAGAGCACTCTGTATCAAGCCAACAAAAGAAAGAAAATTTGTAAAGGAAAATCGTCATCAAATTTGCGGGTCAATTTCTGATCAAAGGAAGACGAAATTAGAAATTCTGGCATCTGGGTTTTTTGCAGAGCAAGATCTATTTGGAAAAAAGCAAGTGATTTTCCAAAAACGTCCTTGGTTGGGGAGTTACGAAGGGATATTTAAACTTTGTTTTTACAGACTGTGTGGCCGGAAAAAAACGATTTGTTGTTCCTCCTGTAACAGCACTGTAGTTTTTTGTGAGAGCAATGATTTGTTGTTCCTCCTATAACAACACTGTAGGTTGATGTGAAAGAAATGGTTTGTTGTTCCTCCTGTAATATCACTGTAGTTTGTTGTGAGAGCAATGATTTGGTGTTCCTCCTGTAACAATGTTGTAGTTTGTTGTGAGAGCAATGATTTGTTGTTCCTCCTATAACATCATTGTAGTTTGTTGAGAGAGAAATGATTGTTGTTCCTCCCGTAACAACATTATAAGCTGTTGAGATAGCAACCATCAATTTGTGGGCCATCATGTGTGGATCTTGATTATCTTCCTGATTGTTCAGAGATTTTTGTTTCAGTCATGTTGTATCCTTGTTCCTAATGGGGTGGCAACGTCGCTCATTTAATCACCATCAAGGGGTAGGTGGGGGGGTGGTGGGTGATGCAACTTTTATGAGCACCCCCTCAGGCGAGGGTTTGGGGGTAGTGCCCTAGAAGCTAAAAATAGATGAAAATTTTGTTAATCAATGTTTTCATTGATGTCAATATGGCATTGGCCGAGATGGAAAATATTCTTGATATGCTTAATGAATATCATGAAACCCTAGAATGAGATGACAAGGTTGAAGACAATAGATGCTTGGTTCCATATGATGATGTCCTAACTCTTGTTTCATAAGAATTTCATCAATTAATATGTCCAGTCACTAATGAAGAAGTCTTAAGAAGTGCCAAGTGCCAAGTATTTAGAAGCCCTTGATGACATATGGAGGACTGCATTTGATGATGTCATATTCTTGATGAATGACCACAATTGATGATGGCACTTAATGAGGTCTTGATAACATGGTTGGAGATCATTTAATGGTTGGAAGATTATTTTGGAGTTCTCCTAATGATGTTGCACTATGACTGCACTAGTATATGATGACATTTTCCATGTGTCATGCTACATGGAGGTTGTACTCCTACATAATGACTCTATGATCCTATGATGACATTGATAATAATGAAGAAGCCAAAGAATGAAGAAGCCGCACTGTCCCAAAATGTTTATGCATAAAATTTAAGGACAATCACAAAGAAAATTTATTTTGGATACCTTGGAGGCATCCATTCAAAATGGATCCTAGACCATCTTAAAGAGGATTTTTTTCCACTTTCTAACGAGCCTTTTCTTTCCCTGAAACTCCCAATAGTTTGTAGATATTGAATTTTTAAGTTAAGGAAATTATTCCTAGCAGTGAGCTGACCTACACTCAGTCATACAAGTCAACCTCACTTCAAATAGACATGCCCCTTCAGTTATAAATGAAATCTCTATAAATAGACGTCTAAACAGTTCATTTTGATCAGCAATTTGGGCAAGAATTCAGAGATATGAAGTATAGAAGAAGACAGAAGGCCGAGGAGAACAAGGAGATTATTGTTTAGGACAAAAAAAGGATAATTCTGTTTGGGCATAAAATCTTGGTCGAAGTTGTTGTAGTTCTTGTGGTCGAAGCTGTCGTAGTTGTCGTGGTCGAAGCTGTCAAGTTGTCATGGTCGAAGTTGTCATAGTTGTTGTGGTCGAAGCTATCATAGGTGTCGTGGTCGAAGCTATCATAGTTGTCGTGGTTGAAGCTGTTGTGGTCAAAGTTGTCATAGTTGTCATGGTCAAAGTGTTGATTATTGGGATTGGACAAATAGAGCTTGTTGAAGTCTTCTCTTGAGAACAAAATAGGGTAGAGTTAGAGAACTTTGTGAAGCATCATATTGGAGATTTGTGGAGATAATTGAAGACCATGATGCATTGAATCCATCATGAGGTGACCTTGAAGAAGTTTTGTTTGGGTAACATGAAGAGCAGTGGTGACACCTTCATGTGAAGAACAAGGTTGTCATTGATGATGTGATGTGGAGACTAACTGAAGGCATAGATGAAGATTGATAGGGCTTTTTGAAGAAGACATTAGGAGCTGTGAAGTATAACCAAACATATCTTGATGAAGTAAAGCTAAGGGTTGGAGCCCAAGAGGTTGGAGCCTTAAAGGGACAAGGTTTATGCCTTGGAATATAGGGCTGGAACCTCAAAGAGACAAGGTTGGTGCCTTGGAAGATAGGGTTGGAGCCCTAGAGGATAGGAGTCCTCAAGAGACTAGGTTGGTACCTGTACCAGAGATAGGGTTGGAGCCCTAGAGATTGGTGCCTCAAAGTGACAAGGTTGGAGCCATGGGAAGTCCAAGTCGGTGCTTGGAAAAATACAAGTTGGAGCATGGGAGATTGAAGATTAGTGTCTTCATCTAGGATTAGAGCCCTACACAAATATTGTACTTGATTTATTGAGATTAATAAAATTATTACTTTTTATTGTTCATTTTGTGTTATAGTTATAATTGATCTAACTGGTAAAAATAACAATTGAAAAGAAATACTGATTCACACCCCCCCCTCCTCTTAGTATTTCCAACAATTGGTATCGGAGCCAGTACCTTCACTCAAAGCCTAACAGCTTGAAGGTTGATCATTAGAAAAAAATGGTGAAGCAAAGGAAGAAAGTCTCCAATCCTCCTAAAAACGTGTCTCCCTCAACCATCAAAATTGAAGTCAATCAATTTGTGAAGGCTCCATTGTTCAATGGAAACTTTGATATATGGGAAGAAAGAATGAGGAATTTCTTAAAGACTCAAGGCATTGAAGTCTAGAAATCGGTGATTGTTGATAACATGATGGATGGAGAATCGAAGGAACATAATACAAGAGAAATGAAAGCAATCTTGAATGGGCTACATGATTCTATGAAGGCCAATTTTTAAAAATATTCATCAACAAAAGTCATATGGGATAAACTTCATGATCTTCACTTAAAAGGAGCATTGACAATGATCTCTAGTCAAGAAAATGATGGAAAACAAGAAGGAAATCAAGAGCCCATCAAGGAATTTGAAGATAAGAATGATAATATCAAGGCTAAAGAAGATCTAGAAGATGAAGAAAATGAGGGAGATTTTGAAGAAAATCTCCTCACTAAACTTATGGCTTCCATAGAAGAGATTAACAATCTGAAAAACGAAAATGAGGAACTTAAGAAGAAAGTGCAAGTTGGTGACCAGGACAAGACAAGGAAGGAAGTTGACCTTGTCAAGCTTCAAGTACAATAAATAGATGAGGAGCTCACCAATATTAAGGAAGAATTTCATCAAAACAAGAGAAAGCATCATGAAAAAGTCATATCTATGACAAACCAATTGGATAAGGCAAAGAAACGGGGAGATGCCTTGTCAAGCCACCTTGAACAAACTTGAAGTAGAGATTGGTCATTACAAGGAAGAGGTCTCCTCCCTTAGATCTCAACTAGAAGAAGCAAGAAAACAAGCACAAGTATCTGAGAAGGTGATGGAAGCTTTGACATTCATAGAAGCACAAGTTGATGAAGCAGAAAAGGAGAGAAACACCATGATATGCCAACTAGAAGAAAAGGATTATAACGTCACCAAGTTAAAATCAGAAATCATTTCACTTAAGGCCCAATCATGTGAAGCAACCAAGATGAAGGAAGAAATGGATATCATTCTATCAAAGAAAAATGAAGAATGCAAGAAATGAAGGAATAAATTGTCTTTCTTAAAAAGGAAGTTGACTTGCTGAATAAGAACATGAAAAGTTCTCAAACCCTAGATGACATCCTAAGTCATCAAAGATCTCCCCTTGATAAATCATGTCTTGGCTATGCAGGTGAATCCTCAAGCAAGAATGATAATGCTTCAAACAACAAGGATGTGAGGAAGCATAGAAGAAATTTTGATACCCCCAACAAAGGCAAGAATCAAATTGACATTGGAAGAAATCCTACTCCAAGAAGAAATGCAGATGGTGCCAAGGATGCAAGAAGCAATGATTATCATCAAAGTATCTCAAGGCAGAAAGAATTTAGAAGTACATCAAGGGAATCTCCATCCCCCAGGTACAAAAGTATGTTTCTTGGTTATTGTTATGCTTGTACAAACTTTTGACACATGGCAAAATATTGTAGGGCATATAATGGTCCCCGTCAATCTTCGAGAAGCAATTTTGCAAGAAGAAGTCATGAATTCTTATTCATAAACAACATAGAGTGCTTCAAGTGTCATAACATTGGGCATATGTTGCGTGATTATAACTTGAATTGGGCCCCTACACAAGGAAGAGCCATGCCAGAGAAGAAAGTTATACAAGTATGGAGAAGGAAGAAAATTGAATCCTGAAGTCCCTTGAACACTCTAGCCAACAACACATGTTGTTGATTTGATAAGGTCATCCTTGATATTCCAAGTATTTGATGGGGAAACTTTGCCAAAAGGAAGACCATGCATATAGTTAGGGGGATCTCATGATGATTAAGCATTCTTGGAGAAGCTATCCATGAATGGGTCTTATGAAATCCTTGATGAGCTATATGGACAATCATTCTTTGATATATCATCTCTCAAGAACACTCCTTGAAGAATATAATCTTTATTCATCTGATGGATTATTATTGAAGATCTCTTCCACTTGATCACTAACAGGTAATATTTCATGATGGGGAGTTGGTTGATCACATGAAGGAATTTAAGCACATCTATCATTGACCACATTGCCAGAAGAAAGAGCACCTTGACAAGGGGAGTAACATACCTATGAAGAACTACTATTGATAAAGAAAATATGATAAAAAGACGCAGGTTGATAGGGGGAGTTCTTGGGCACCTTTTTTGCCATTGATTTCAAAGGGGGATAGAATGTTGGAAGGGAAAAAATATTGCCATCAATGACAAAGGGGGAGATTGTTAATCAATGTTGTCATTGATGTCAATATGGCATTGGCCAAGATGGAAAATATTCTTGATGTGCCTAATGAATATCATGAAACCCTAGAATGAGATGATAAGGTTAAAGACAATAGATGCCCGGTTCCATATGATGATGTCGTAGCTCTTGTTTCATAAGAATGTCATCAATTAATATGTCAAGTCACTACTGAAGAAGTCTTAGGAGGTGCCAAGTGCCAAGTATTTAGAATCCCTTGATGACATATGGAGGACTATGTTTGAGGATGCCATATTCTTGATGAATGACCACAATTGATGATGTCCCTTGATGAGTTCTTGATAACATGGCTGGAGATCATTTGATGGTTGGAATATTATTTTGGAGTTCTCCTAATGATGTTGCACTATGACTGCACTAGTATATGATGACATTGTTCATGCGTCATGCTACATGGATGTTGCACTCCTACATAATGACTCTATGATGACATTAATAATAATGAAGAAGCCAAAGAATGAAGAAGCCATGCTGTCCCAAACATTCCTCATGTTGTCCCAAACTTTTTATGCATAAAATTTAAGGACGGTCACAAAAAAAAAGTATTTTGGACACCTTGGAGGCATCCTTTCAAAATGGATCCTAGACCATCTTAAAGAGGATTTTTTTCCTCTTTCTAATGAGCCTTTATTTTCCTCGAAACTCCCAATAGTTTGTGAGATATTGAGTTTTTAAGTTAAGGAAATTATTCCTAGAAGTAAGCCGACCTACACTCAGTCATACAAGTCGGCCTCACTTCAAATAGGTGTGTCCCTTTAGTTATAAACGAAATCTCTATAAATAGATGTCTAAACACTTCATTTTGATCAGCAATTCGGGTAAGAATTTAGAGATACGAAGTACAAAAGAAGACAAAAGGTTGAGGAGAACAAGGAGACTATTGTTTAGGACGAAAAAAAGGATAATTCTATTTGGGCATAAAATCTTGGTCGAAGGTTCCATATTTGTCATGGTTGAAGCTATCGTAGTTGTCGTGGTCGAAGTTGTTGTATTTGTCGTGGTCGAAGTTGTTGTAGTTGTTGTGGTCGAAGTTGTCGTAGTTGTCGTGGTCAAAGTTGTCGTAGTTGCCGTGGTCGAAGCTGTCGTAGTTTTCATGGTTGAAGTTATCATAGTTGTCGTGGTCGAAGTCTTGATTTATTGGGATTGGACAAATAGAGCTTGGTGAAGTCTTCTCTTGAGAACAAAATAGGGCAGAATTGGAGAACTTTTGAAGCAGCATATTGAAGATTTGTGGAGATCATTGAATACCATGATGCATTGAAGCCATCATGAGATGACCTTGAAGAATTTTTGTTTGGGTAACATGAAGAGCAGTGGTGACACCTTCATGTGAAGAATAAGGTTGTCATTGATGATGTGATGTGGAGACTATCTGAAGGTGTCACTGAAGATTGATCAGGCTTGTTGAAGAAGGAATTGTGAGTCGTGAAGTATAACCAAACATATCTTGATGAAGTAAAGCTAAGGGTTGGAGCCAAAGAGGTTGGAGCCTCAAAGAGACAAGGTTTGTGCCTTGGAAGATAGGGCTAGAGCCCTAGAGGTTGGAGCCTGAAAGAGACAAGGTTGGTGCCTTGGAAGATATGGTTGGAGCCCTAGAGGATAGGAGTCCTCGAGAGACCAGGTTGGTTCTTGTACTAGAGATAGGGTTGGAGCCATAAAGGTTGGTGCCTCAAAGTGACAAGGTTGGAGCCTTGGGAAGTCCAAGTCGGTGCTTGGCAAAATATAGGTAGGAGCCTGGGATATTGAAGATTAGTGTCTTCATATAGTGTTGGAGCCCTACACAAATATTGTACTTGGTTTATTGAGATTAATAAAAATATATATTTTTATTTTTCATTTTGTGTTCTAATTATAAGTGATCTAACTGATAAATATAACAATTGAAAAGAAATATTGATTTACACCCCCCCCCCCAGTATTTCCAACAAAAATACCTCGTAAAATATTGTAATTTCGTAGTCAATTTGGGTTGTTCATTAGGTAGATGATCTAATGATAGAAGTTATGTTTATGGTTTTTTTTCCCTAGAAGGCACCCCCTAGGTTTATATGAGGGAATTGTATTGCGACTGTGGATTAGAGAGAAAGAGAGAGAGAGAGAGAGAGAGAGAGAGAGAGAGAGAGAGAAGACTATGTGAGAGCAAAGATGAAATTACAATGGATTTTTTGTAGGTTGTATCTCTTCATTTTGTTGGATAATATAAAAGGAAGGATTGGTTGTTAATCTGTGGACGTAGCCAAAATTGGGTTAACCACATATATCTGTGTCTCTCTTGTTTTATGCATTTTTGTATTTATGTTTGTGTTTCCACAATATTTTTTGTATTTCATTTCTCTGTAAATTAATTTCTAACAACTGGTATCAGAGCCAAAGGTTTATTTGATTGATAAACTTGTAGGAGAGAAAGGTTCTTGGTTTGAGTGGGAGCAATGGTGGAAGATGGTAGGTTTAGGGTTGATAAATTTAACGGCCAAAACTACCAATTGTGGAAAATGCAGATGGAATATTATTTGTATCAAAAATATTTGTACCTACCATTGAATGAAAAATCAAAGAAGCTGACGAGTATGACGGATGTAGAATGGGATATTTTTTACTGAAAGGCACTAGGAAAAATACGGCTATGTCTGGAAGCATTTATGGTATTTAACATCTCAAAGGAAATGACAATAGAAGGTTTAATGATGGCAATGACCAAACTATATGAAAAAACCTTGGCCTCAAATAAGGTATTTCTTATGAAGCGTCTATTTAATATGAATATTTTAGAAGGAAAATCTATTGTTGATCATTTAAATCAATTTAACACGATTATCAATTAGTTAAGTTCTATAGGGGTAAATTTTGATGATGAAGTTATGGCTTTGTTATTTATGTGCTCATTGCGAGAAAGTTGGAATGGCTTAGTTATGGATATTAGTACCTTTGTCTCTAGATCTAGTATTTTAAAGTTTGATGATGTTGTTGGTGCCATCCTTAGCGAGAAAATGTGAAGGAAAAGTTATGGTGAGACATTAGGTAATGCTTTGACTACAGAGGTTTGTTGAAAATACAACAAGAAATTCCTAATTTATTTTTTCCTTTATTAAATTAGGAGAAATTCAAATTTCAATTTTAGTAAGATACTTAGAGGTAGTTAACTAAGGTGACATGGCTCTTGTCACTCAGTTAACTCAGTAAATTTGAGATGGAGACACTTGAGTTCATTGCTACATGATTGATTGCTAATTTGTAGCAATCTATTCCAGTTAATTTTAGTTATTGTCAGTGTAACTAGTTCTCAATTTTAGTAGAACTAGTGGAGGTTTAGTCAAGAGTATGTAACTTTTTTCACACTGAGTGATCATCCAGTTAAATTGATCAAACATCCTAAATTAACTCATGCATGCAGAGAATTTGAGTTACCCAGTTGAGATTGGAGTTCAAGGGAAGTGTACTATCAATTGTAGAATTTTCCACGTTGTACAAGTGGTGCATGCAGTCAAAGAAGGGCCTAAAGGAATTGCACAATTCTCAATGAGTAATTTCCCTAATTAATAAGGGGTTAACTCCTCATCAAAAAGCACAAGTAAATAGGATCTTGGCAGGCTGATAAATTGGCTAACTATTGGCTTGAGTCAGTCTGTGAGGAAGTGAGATAGATTATACTAGTGCAAGGCTTGCTCAGGGTTGAGCAAGCATTGTATTTCTTCTCATTTGTTTGATTAATGCAATACAGATAGTAAGAGATTTTGAGTAGTTGTTTTCCCCTAGATAAATCTATGTGTCTGTGTGTTGAATCTTGATGCATGTTAATGATTTGTGTTCTTGGTCGTGATTTTATTTCCAAAGATGAGTAGAGTAGCTTCAAGTCATGTGATCTGGTAAATTTCATGAGCAGTTTTGAATCTACACAGTAAATTTCTACATTGTATCAGAGCTGGAATCATAGTAGAGAAGAGAATTTGAAATTGTCTTTGTAGGTGGATCAAATTTGCAGGATCAATTCTTCAGAGCTAGCAGAATGGCTTTCTATGGATTGAGACTTGAGTATGCCCTTGAGGGGAGATCGAATTATGTTTCTTGGAAGGACAGGATGCAGGCAGTGTTGGAAGATAATGGGCTGAAGGAATTCATCGATAATGATATCCTAAAGCCTCCAACATCTGATGCTCAAGATCTAGCAGAATGGAGGAAGTGTGTAGCAAAGGCAAGGAGGATCATATTGGAGGTAGTTCAAGACCATATTGTCTTGAATATCCACGGGAAAGAGACTCCATATGCAATGTGGCAGGCCTTGACATATTTTTTCCGTAATAGTAGTGACCACGGGAAGTTGGCACTGAAGGACAAGCTTTAGAATATAAAGATGCAGAAGGGAAACACAATTCCAGAGTACCTCAGCAAGTTCACACAATGTCATGATGAACTTGGCCAAGTTGGTGTTATTGTAGCAGAGGATGATTTGGTAACCCTAGCACTTCTAGGCCTTCCCAAGAGCTGGCACAACTACTAGGATTCAATAAATGGGAGGGAGAAGCTGCCAAATTGGAAACACCTTTGGTCTGATTTGGTACAGGAGGAGATAAAGGTGAAACACTAGAGAAAGAACCTCATCCAAGGGTGATGATGAGGAGAATTGTGCCTTGACTAGAAATGAAAGTAAAGGGAAAGGGGAGAAATCCCAATTCAAAGCAAAATCGAGTCAAGGGAGAAATAAGAAAGACTTGTCCAAAATCAAGTGCTTTCACTATCATGAACTGAGACACTATGCCACGAAATGTCCACACAAGGAAAGCAAGAAGACCACAGGAGGAGTAGCGGGTGAATCCTTGGCTTCACGAACATGATTTTACCCTCATTGCATGCATGAAAAGCATAATGATGGGTAGTGTGTGGTATCTCGATAGCGGTGCCTTATTCCACATGATGGGAAACAAAGAATTTTTCAGTGACTTGGAGGATAAGGACCTCTAGATGCACATTAAGATGGGATATGGTGGAAGGTATAGCATGACCGACCTCACTACAATTAATTTTGAGAGGGAGTCTGGCTCTCCTCTCAGGCTCAAGGATGTGATGTATGTACCGGGTCTAAAGAAGAATCTAGTTTTTATCACTGTGTTGGAAGACCATGGCTATGATATTATATTCATCAAAATAAAGGCTTTCTTGAGACTCATCACCATGGGACAAGTGAAGCAGATCGGGGTTCAAGTGAAGAAACTCTACAAATTAGATGTGCAAGACTATGCAGCATTGAGTACAAAAGCAAAGAAGGTGCAGAGCCAAGATGTCATCGAATTATGGCTTAGAAGACTTGTCCATTTGCATCATGGCACTTTGAAGATCATGCAATCTATTTCTACAAGCTTCCCCAATGGAGCACTAGATCAGTGGGATACATACAAAGGGTGTAGATTGGGGAAGTACACAAAGTCCACCTTCAATGAGCGGGACAACATGGTGCATGCAATCCTTGAAAGGATCCACTCTGATGTATGTAGACCTTTCTCGACGACCTCCACCTACAAGCATAGGTATTATGTTATATTTGTGGATGATATATCATGGAAGTGTTGAATATACTTCATGCAGAATAAAGACCATACATTGTCCAAATTTTTTGAGTTTAAAGAACTTGTTGAGAAGGAGACTAGCAGGAACGTGAAGACTCTTAGGAGTGATAACGGTGGTGAGTACATGTCAATTGAGTTTAAAAATTTTTGTGCAAAAGAAGGCATTCGATGGGAGTTGACAACACCTCATAGCCCACAACAAAATGGGGTGGCTGAGAGGAAGAACAAAAGTATTTTAGGAGTAGCACAAATGATGTTGCATGACCAAGGCCTACCTCTACACTTGTGGGTTGAAGCAAGCAACACAATGGTCTATTTGCAGAACAGGAGTCCTCACTGGATTCTTGGCATGAGTACACTAGAGGAAGCTTTTTTAGGGAAGAAACCAAATGTGTCACACTTTAGGATCTTTGGATCATTATTTTGCTATCATGTTTCCAAGCAAGCAAGGAAAAATATAGAGTCGGCAACAAAGTTGGGCATATTTGTGGGGTACACTGATACACCTCACAACTATTAGGTGTACTTGACATCCGTCAGGATGATAGTGGTCAAACAGGATGAAAATAATGAGGAGAAGGTTATGAGGTTTTCTCTTGAGAGGGAGATTCAGATGCAGCTTGATTAGGAGCTTTTGGTTCCAAAGGAAGAACCTCAGGAAATTGTGGAGCAGCCACAAGTAGAGGAGGATAGAGTGGGACATCCACTCAAACAGATAAATCCAAAGAAGGAAGGAAGTGCACCAGGGAAGCTGACAGATTATTCCAGGATGCTAGAGAGAATGTGGGAGCACCCACATCATAGCACAGGAAGAGGAAGTCACCAGATCAGTACACTAGGTACATGGATCTTATGAGTGAGTTAGTTGAGACAAAACAACCCTCATTCGAGGAAGCAGTGCAGCAACCAGAATGGGTTGATGGTATGGTAGAGGAATATGATTCAGTTGTCGGAAACAATGTTTGAGAAGTGGTCCCAAGGTTAGCAAAGAAATTAGTGGTTGGTTCGAAATGGATTTACAGGGTAAAGCATGCAGTGGATGGGAGGATAGAGAAACACAAGGCCAGATTTGTGGCCAAGGGGTTCTCTCGGGTGGAGGGAATTGACTATGAGGAGACCTTTGCTCTAGTAGCAAGGTACTCATCCATCAGGTCAATTCTAGCATTGTCAGTGCAGATGGGGTGGAAGATGCACCAGATGGATGTGAAGACAACATTCTTCAATGGATTTATTGAGGAGGAAGTTTATATTGAGTAGTCGGAGGGGTTTGAGACCTTTGACAAAGAGTCGCATGTGTGCAGACTCAAGCGAACATTGTATGGACTCAAGAAAGCACCCTGTGCTTGGTATACCAAGATTGATAGTTATCTCATTGATTTGGGCTTCACCAAAAGTGAAGAAAATGAAAACCTTTATCACATTGTGGTAGAAGGTAAATTATTGATTATTGCTTTATATGTTAATTAAATGATCCATACTGGTGATGAGTTGTTGATCAGGTCTTGCAAGGAGGACCTTGAAAGAGAGTTTGAGATGAAGGACATGGGACTCATACATTATTCCTTGGTTTGGAAGAATGGAAAGGAGATGGGGAACTGCTTATGTCTTAGTGCAAGTATGGCAATGAGATATTGAAGAAGTTATGCATGGAGAGCAACAAACACATGGACACTCCTCTAGCAGGTAGCTAGAGGACATAGGATGCCACTTCATGTGAGGAAGTGGAGGCTACCACTTAGAGGTGCTTGTAGGTTCACTCATCCATTTTATGAACACACGATCGAACATGTGTTATGCAGTTAACCAACTTAGTCAAGCCATGATTAAGCCAACAAAACGATATTGGAAGGCAACAAAGCATGTGTTGAGATACCTCAGAGGAACTACTTAGTTTGGTATTTGGTACTAAAGGACAGAGGGAGTGAAGTTGCAAGGCTTCACAGAAGAAGATTTGGTGGGGAGTCCATCAGATAGGAAGAGCACTTCAGAAGGAATTTTCAATGTTGGGTCAACAATAGTTTCTTGGTACAGCAGGAAGCAAAGATTTGTGGCACTCATCTTAGCGGAAAAAGAATACATCTTCGCAAGTGAAGCAACATGTGTGGCTATTTGGATGAGAAAGATTCTTCTTATTTGGTTAGAAGATGGATACTATAGTGATTTACTGTGACAATCCAAGTTGTATCAAACTCTCTGAGAATCTAGTATTTCATTATCAATCCAAGCATATTGACATTGGGTATCACCTTCTACAAGATTGTGTGCAGAGGCGAATTATGTTGTTGCAGTACGTTTTGACAGAGGAACATGATGTAGATATTTTGACAAAGGATTTGTCAAGAGGAAATTTCAAGCTCCATATAAGTAGGACTGGGGTATTTGATAATCCATTTCTTGCTGAGAGGGAGTGTTGAAAATGCAACAAGAAATCCCTAATATATTTTTTCCTTGATTAATTAGGAGAAATTTCAATTTCAATTTCGGTAAAATACTTGGAGGTAGTTAACGAAGGTGACATGGCTCTTGTCACTCAGTTAACTCAGTAAATTCGATTTGGAGACACATGACTTTAGTTCTACATGATTGATTGCTAATTTGTAGCAATCTGTTTTAGTTAATTAGAGTTATTGTCAGTGTAAGTAGTTCTCATTATTAGTAGAACTAGTGGAGGTTCAGTCAAGGTTATGTAACATTTTTCACACTAAGTGATCATCCATTTAAACTGATAAATCAACCTAATTAACTCATGCATACAAAGAATTCAAGCTACCCATATGAGATTGGAGTTCAATGGTAGTGTGCTATTAGTTGTAGAATTTTCCAAGTTGTACAGGTGGTGCATGTAGCCAAAGATGGGCCTAAAGGAGTTGCGCAATTCTCAATGAGTAATTTCCCTAACTAACAGGGGTCTAACTCCTCATCAAAAAGCGCAAGGAAATAGGATCTTGGCAGGCTAAGAAATAGGCTTGAGTTAGTCTGTGAGGCAGTGAGATAAATTATACTAGTGAAGGGGTTGCTCAGGCTTGAGAAAGCATTGTATTTCTTCTTTATTCTTTGATTAACGCAATACACATACTAAGGGGTTTTAAGCAGTCGATTTCTTCTAGATAAATATCTATGTATGTGTGTTGAATCTTGATGCATGTTAATGATTTTTGTTATCGATCCTAATTTTCTTTCTGCAGATGAGTATAATAGCTTCAGGTCTTGTGATCTAGTAAATTTCAAGAGAATTTTTGAATCTACACATTAAATTTCTACAATATCAGGGGAAGAAAAATGGAAAGAGGGAGGAGCCTAGGAAATCGCAGTAAGTCAAGAAAAGGAAAATCCAAATCAGGGATAGTGTGCTAGAAATGTGGGAAGAAAGAACACCTGAAGAAAGACTACAAATCTCAGAAAGGAAAAGAAGGAGATGGACAAAAAGAGAACGATCATGAAGTGAATGTGACAGGTGATGTGTTGCAATATGTTTTGATTCTTTCATTAGAAAATATTATTGATGTCTGGGTGGTCGATTCAAGGGATTCATTCCATGCTACACCTGATAGGAAACATTTTCATGACTGTGTTCAAGGAGATTTTGGACACGTTTGTTTAGGTGATGATAAACCATGTAAAATCAATGGAATGGATAAGGTTTTTATAAAGAAAAAAAATGGAAACCAATGGCTAATGAAGGAGGTAAGGCATGTTCCACATCTGAAGAAAAATCTAGTTTCAACAGGGCAGTTAGGTGGTGAAGGTTTTGTAACTACATTCAAAGATAAAACCTGGAAGGTCACTAAAGGAGCCCTCGTAATAACAAAAGTAGAAAAGGTTAGTACATTGTATTTATGCAATGGTATTTCTTATGATGTTAATACTTTGACCTACACAGAAGCATATACAACATTGTGGCATCATAGGCTCGGGAACATGAGTGAGAAAGGGATGCAAAATTTTCACTCAAGATTTTTTTTTTTTTAGGTTTGAAGCATGTTGATTTGGATTTCTGTGAAAATTGTGTTTGCGGAAAATAGAAGAGAGTCATATTTATCAGAGTTGGGAAGGAAAAGAAGATAAAAAAAAATAGAGCTTGTGCATACAAATGTATGGGGACCCGATCACGTATCATATCTCTGTGGCTCTCACTGTTTTGTTACTTTTATTGGTGATCCAACTAGAAAAACCTAGATTTATTGTATTCAAAATAAATTTGATGTATTTGATACTTTCGAGAAATGGAAATTTTTGGTTGAAAATGAGATAGGAAAGAAGTTGAAGTGTCTCAGATCATACAATGGAGGTGAATACTACAGAAAAGGGTTTGATAACTACTATTTAGAGCATGGGATTCGTAGAGAGAGATAGTTCCAAAAATACCATAGGAAAATGGTGTGTCAGAAGGGATGAACAGGACAATCATGGAGTGTGCAAGGTGCTTGAGATTGTATACACGATTTCCCTTACAATTTTGGGTAGATGTTGTAGATATTGTTGTTTATATAATAAAGAGAGGTCCTTTAAGTTCCTTAGATGGTGGTATTCCAGAGGAGGCACGGATAGGTAAAAAGGTAAACTACTCATTTTTAAAGACTTTTGGTTGTGAAGCCTTTGTTCACATTAATAAATAAAATATAACAAAGCTTGAGACAAAATCAAAGAAATGTACCTTTATTAGATATGATTTTAATGATTTTGGTTATCACTTATATGATTATGAAAATCACAAAATCATTAGGAGCAGAGATGGCATATTCAATGAAAGGGTTGTGTATAAGGATCAGATGGAGGGAAAGAAACAAGAAAAATAAAACAAATAATACACAGTGCTTGATGAGATCACACGAAATTGAAGGTGCCTAAAAATCATAATGATCAGCAACCACAAAAATAACAACAACCGAAAAAACAATAGGCACCTTAAACACCTGAAAGTGGTGTTAGAAGCTCTACTAGGATAAGTAGACCCATTGAATGATACTGTCCTTCATTATATTATGTGTTGTTGATTGATTCTGGTGAACTGGAAAAATATGAAGAAGTAATGCTAGTAGAAACCAAGAAGAAGTGGGAGTAATCCATGGAAGAAGAGATGGACTCCTTGATGCATAAACAGACTTGGGACTTAGTCAAGTTTCCTATCGGTAAAACAACATTGCAGAATAAATGGGTTTATAGGTTGAAGGAAGAAGATGGAGGTAAACAAAGGATTAAAGCTAGACTTATTGTGAAGGGTTTTTCACAAAAAAAAGGTATAGACTTTGGTGAAATTTTTTCGCTTTTTGTTAAAATGATTTGAATCAAAACTACTTTAAGTCTAGTGGAATCAAAAGATTTGCATCTTGGGTCAGTAGATGTAATGAAAACCTTTCTCCATGGGGGTTTGGAGGAAGAAATATATATGCAACAGCTACAAGGGTATGAGGTCAAAGGGAAGGATAAATTAGTGTGCAGGTTGAAGAAGAGTTGGTATGGCCTAAAACGGGCTCTAACGCAATGGTATCTAAAATTTGGCAGGTTTATGTCTGAAAAAGGTTATACGAGATGTCATTTAGATCATTGTGTTTATCTTAAGAAACAAAATGATGGAAGCTATATTATATTGCTATTGTATGTAGATGACATGCTTGTTGCAAGGTCTAACATGAAGGAAATAAATGTGCTCAAAGGATAATTGGAAAATTCATTTGCAATGAAAGATCTGGGTGTGGCACAACACATCCTTGGTATGAGAATAACTAGAGACAGGAAAAATCGCAAATTAACATTGTCTTAGAGTGAGTACATAAAAAAGGTGTTGGAAACATTTAATATGCAGAATGCAAAACCAGTTAGTACACCTTTGGCTAGCCATTTCAAACTAAGTAAGGAGATGTGTCCCAAGACTCAAAAAGAGATGGATTATATGTGTAAATTTCCATATGCATCAATAGTTGGAAGCTTAATGTAAGAAATGGTTTGCAGAAGGCCCGATATTGCACATGCAATGGGAGTTTTAAGTAGGTATATGAATAATCGAGGAAAAGAGCATTGGATGGAAGTGAAGCAGATTTTTAGGTATTTGAGAAGTACCACAAATCAAACATTATGCTTTGGTGGTTCAAAGATTGCTCTACAGGGATATGCTGATGCAGATATGGTAGATGATAGACATAATAGGAGGAGAACCATAGGGTATGTGTTTATTGTAGGTGGAACAACTATCAGTTGGCTTTCAAAATTTCAAAACATTGTAGCACTTTCAACACTGAAAGAAGAGTATGTTGCTGCTACAAAGGCTAGTAAAGAAATTATTTGGTTACATAGTTTTATGGATGAGCTGGGAAAGAAGCAAGAGATGGGAAGGTTATACAGTGACAAACAGAGTGCCATTCATCTTGAAAATAACTTAGTATTTCATTCCAAGACTAAACATATACATCTCAAGTACCATTTCTGTAACAATCCCATTTTAAAATTTCATCTAATATAGTTAATAAAGGAAACATAAGACGAAGGTCAAGGGACACTTATTCCAAGCTGAATGCTGGGCAAAATATCGTAGTGGGCATCACTTGTTGTGTTTATGGCTAAGGGGGAATCGGAAAAGGAAATGGAAAAGGCTTTGAAAATGAAAAGTGGCAATAATTAGTATTTTATTTATGGAAATAATGGAAATTAGGAGAAAAGGGAGGTGAAAGGTCACAAGTTGCATGTGAGGAGGAAATTGAAGGAAAATAGAGGGAAAATGAAGAAATTAGAAACATCAATAATAAAATGACATCAGAGCATCATTTTGTAGCCTTTTGTGAGTTGATTTTCAAAATTAGTCTAAGAGAGGAGAAAAGAACCAAGAGGAGAAGGAAAGAAAGCAAGCCAAGGAAGGACAAGGAATTCTTGTTTATCCTGAGATAAGTTTTGAGATCATTATGTTCAGATTTTCTTTCATGACCTATAGGTTGCATGTTTACCATATGTTTGACGAAATGTCAATCCTAGTTGGGAGGGGTTAGGTCAAGTCTTGGTTCAAGTTTTGGTTTATAAGCGTTGTTTCTATGTCATTTACCATTTCTAGAAGTTTCATTGAGTTCTGGGTAGAGGCCTGAGTCTCGGACCTAAAAAAGTTGCTCAGAATTCAAGGTCACTGGCATAAAACTGACTGGAAAAGTCCATAGTCGCATGGAAGCAATATTATCAATGTGACTGGAGGTCTACAGTCGCTTGCATGCATTGGAAAGGGAGTGGTTGAGGTTCTAGGTAAGTGAAAAAGAGATTTATCTCAAGGGCTTGACACCTGGAGGGGTTGGGTTGCTATGGAGGTCCTGTAGCACCTGAGGGAAGTCAGTAAGGTCTTAAGTTGTTGATGCCATTTCCCTAAGGTCATATAGGAGGTTGAGTCTTATCACAGTCGGTGAAAGTGGGTAAATGTGGGAGGAGGCGGTTACAGGGTGGTGCCAGAGTGGGTTACGCTCTCTTTGGGTAAAGTTTGATGTTGTCATGGTTATGGTTGTCATGCATGGGGTTATGGTGTATAGTTGGTATGGTCATGCATGATGTTTTTATATTGATATGATTATAATTATACATGTACCATGCTAATGTGGACTGATCTTGCAGATGAGATAAGCCTCCTCTGAACATCAATGAGGTATGGTTTTGATTTTAGTATCTATTTGGTTTATTTGACATGGTACACTTGCAGGAAGAAGAAAATCAAAGATGATGAGAAAAATGGTAGACTACAATTCTCGTGACTCTCCCTACAGATCAGTTGGGCAACAAGGAGGATAGCATTCTCTTGGTATAACATATACACTGAGGAGTTTGAGGGCAGAGATAAGAAGTTGCAAAGAAGACAATGATAGGTTGGTTTAGGCTCAAGAAATACTTACAAGGGCTCAGGAGAAGTAGGCCTTGGTCCATATATAGGTTGGATAGAGGTGATACAGTTAGAGGTGGCATACCACTGGATACACCTTACATGAGGATTGGTATGCATGGGATTCATTCTAGTTCCTCATTCAGAAGACAACATCACAATCATCATCCTTATAGGAGGGGTGAGTACTTACCTAAGGAGTTCAAGAAATTCAAGCCTTCTACATTTGATGCATAGATGAAGAAGTCAGAAGATGCAGAGGCATGGTTGCTTGGGATGAAGAAATTATTCAGATTGCAGAGTTATTCAGAGAACATGAAGGTCAAGATAACTACATTCAGTCTCAAAGGGAAAGAAAATATTTGGTGGGAAGATGTCAAGAATGTCAAGGGCATTTGGGAAGAAGAGTTGATTTGGGATGAGTTTGAGAGACCCTTCAAGAAGAAGTACTTGTCAGAGAGGTACTATGATGATAGAGCTAAGGAGTTTAATAAGATACACATGGGTCCTATGATAGATGATGAGTATACTAGAAGGTTCTTGGAGTTGTTGATGTGTGTGCCTTATATCAAGGATGAGAAGGCTAATATTCAGAGATTCATTAGTGGGATTCCAGCAACATATAGAGACCAGATTGAGTTTGATGAGTCTAGATCATTAGAGGAAGCCATCTAGAAGCTAAATCATTGTTATGCGCACAGTCAAATCAAAACATCGAGCCTAAGAGTGACTTGAAAGGAAATGAGAAAATTAAAGGGAAGTGGCCACCAAAGTGGGGAAGACGTCAGGATGCAGGTGAGAAAGAAAATGTGGCCTCTTACGATAAGTTCAATGCAATTGACAAGGGACATGGGTCACAACCTAGAGAGAAATAGAATTGAGGTGATGGTAGGGGACCGTTGCAGTGTTGGATATGTGGCAAAGATCACTGCAATAAGGATTTTCCATTGTACTAGGGTAGCAAGCCTCAGATCTATAATGTTCAAGAGGCACAAACAGTTGGGTATATTGTTCATAGAATTCCTCTGAATTATGCACTTGTGGAAAATAAGCAAAAAATAATCAGGTGTCTGTTATTGAGATGGAAGGTAAGCTTTGTCGTTGAATTGTTTCTATTTTGATTGGTCTTGGATCTAATTATATTTATGTTAATCCTTACCTGGTGGATAAATGCGGTTTACGAAAATAAGTGCATGCAGAGTCTTGGTTAGTGTAGTTGGTTGTAGGTACTAAGAAGAGAGTTCATCATTAGGTAATAGCTTGTGCATTCAATTTGAATAGTATGCCTACAACAACATATCTAAATTTACTACCGCTAGGATATTCTTTTAGTTATGGATTGGTTGTACCTTCACATAATCAAATTAGATATTTATGACAAGGCTATTGAGTGCCTGGATGATAATGGGGAAAAGAGAATTTTGCAAGGAAAGAATAATCCTACATCAGTGAGGATGGTCATTGCTATGCAGACTAGGCATAGTTGCAGGAAAGGATGTCCGATGTTGGTAGTCCATATCTCTAGTGACAATGGTAAGGATGTTGAGGATGCAGAAATCTTCAAGATGTACCATGTATTACGACAGTTTCAGGGTGTTTTTTCGGCAAAGATTCTAGAGTCTTCTCCTCACAAAGAAGTGGAATTTTCTATTGAGTTGGTACCATGGGCATCACCAACATCAAAAGCACCTTACAGGATGAGCATACCAGAGTTAGTAGAGTTGAAGTTGCAACTGAAGCAAATTCTTGATAAGGGATAGGTTAGGCTAAGTGTATCGCCTTTGGGTGCACCAGTATTGTTCATGAAAAAGAAGGATGGTGCTCTTAGGTTATGCATTGATTATAGACAGTTGAACAAGGTGGTGATCAAGAACACGTAACCATTACTAAGGATTGATGACTTGTTTGATCAGCTGGAGGGAGAAACATTGCTCTCAAATATTTATCTAAGATCAGGATACCATCATGTACGCATCAAGGAAGAGGGTATCTACAAGACTAATTTTAGGACCAAGTATGGGCATTATGATTTTTTTGTAGTTCCATTCAGTTTGACTAATGTTCCATCTACTTTTATGTGCTTGATGAATAGTGTGCTACGTCCTTATCTGGACAAGTTTGTTATTTTATTCATTGATGACATCTTGACATATTCTAAAAATGAGGAAGAGCATGCCGAACACTTAGTAGCAATATTGAGATTGCTGAGAGAGCATCAGTTGTATGCTAAGCTCAGTAAGTGTAGTTTATTTTAGATAGAGGTGCATTACTTGGGACATGTTGTTTCCAAGGAAGGCATAATAGTAGATCCAAAAATGATAAGGGTTATCATAGAGTGGGAAGATCCTAAGAATGTGGATGAATCAGATCATTCATGGGATTAGCAGGTTACTCTAGGAGGCTCATCTGAAACATCTCTTCCATTTCATATTTGTTAAAATTGGCAACGAGGGCCAAACTCCATGTGGGTCGCCTCATTCATGGAAGCTAATATTTTTCCTAGATTCCTGTTGTTGAGAGGTGTAGGATTGACCTAAATATCATCTGATTCCGACAAGTATTTATGGAGATATGAATTTATTTGTAATTACTTGGAAAATTGTCAAGGTCGGCCAACAATGAAGTGTGTGGCACTCTTGCCCAGCGTTGCATATAAATAGAGGAGAGGTTGAGTCATTATCTCAACTCATCTCATCCTCTTATCTCTTCCTTGTCTCTTGGGTATACAAAGGAAGGAGGATGCAAATCTCACGTGGGAAAGAGGTCGCAACTAGGGTAGCATTGGAGGAGGACGTAGTTAGGGCAGTAAGGACACTGGAAGGTGTAACAAGTGGTTTAGGCTTGCGTTGACCAGCATATTACCTCCATTGACTGCAGCCTTATGTTGGCAACCTCTCTTAGGCTAGCCGAAGATCTGAACAAGTCTGTGTTGACTATTTTAGGGCACATTTATGACAGTGTTGATAGGTTAGGGCTAGCTGCGATATGCTGTAGCATTCAATTTTGTTTTGACAATCTTAATTTGACTATTTTGGGCTGTTAGAAGTCTGTTGGAGACTGAGTTATCCTAAGTTGTCTTGAGGACATTTTGGGAGCTGATTGACCCCTTTTGTTATTCCTGTTCAAGGATTTCATTACTACTATTGTAAATCACTGATTAGTGATATTGTACTATCTCTCTCTCCGCGGAATTATTGAAGATAAAAGAAGATTTGATCAAAGGGTTTCCACGCATTGGGGTTTGTCCCTGGCTAGCCACCACATCTAGTGTCTCTTGTCTTGGCTTGATTTCAATCGATCTTTTAATGTTCTAGTTGCACTTTAATTTATGTTTATGTGATTGCTAAACAATGACTAATAAGAAGAAAATAAGTAAACCGCTCTAAGCATGGAACATACCATAATTTAACATGGTTTCAGAGTTAAGGCGAAGACAAAGCCCAAGCAAGAGAAAGAGCAAAACAAATCATTGAAGAGAAGGTTGGCAAGGTTGTCTTAAAGAAAACATGGGGTCCTCAGCATGCTTCCCTGTTGAAGACAAACTCCATGAGAAGTCTGACTATCACGGATGGAAGATGTCTCTTGATCTAACATTAGAAGAGTAGGAAGTGTTGGACCATGTGAGAGGCAGAATTGTTGAGCCTCCATCAAATGCATCTGCTGCTACAAGGAACAAGTGGACCAAGGGAGAAATCAAAGCAAGGAAGATCATCTGGGACTCTATCGACAAGCGCCTGGGGGCCTATGTTTCCCAGCTGACCACCTCCAAGGAAATCTACAATAGACTGGTGAGTTTATTTAAAGTTAATGATGCAAATCAAGTTTTGTTCGTTAGAAATAAGTTGAAGGAAATTAAGAAGGGCAAATTTGAGAGTATGCAAGCATATTTCTTAAGGATCACTGAGATCAAGAATGATCTCCTATCTATTGGGGAAGTGGTTCCTGATAGGGAAATGACACTCACAACTCTTGGAGGACTACCACCTGAATGGTATATATTCAAGACTACTCTTCTCAACAATAATGTAATTGCTAGATTTGAGGAATTGATGGCAAGATGCATTCAAGAAGAAACAAGGATGGAAGAGTAAGAAATGCCCACACTTAAAGGCCATCCCTCTGCCTTTTCTTCTCATGCTAAAAGAAGAAACAATTCTCGGGCTAAATCCAAAGGAAAGGCTGGACTAAAGGGTGGAAGAAAAGGACGATGTTACAATTGCAATAAAATGGGAAACTATGCGAGGGAGTTCCCTGATAAAATGGACTCACATCATGATGATGATCAAAATCACTCTCAAGGCAATCAAAGGAATGGTAGGTCCAATGGAAGAGGTAAAAGAAATGTCGGAAATCAAGGAAGAGGACAACCCTTCAAGAAGACAAGAAACTCTAAGTATGAATCTAACGTTGTTAACAATAAGCAAGATGAATATTATCTACTAGCAGCCCTCTCTACTACTGCTCCCCCAAACTCGCTGGGAAATTGGCTTATTGATAGTGGTGCCTCAAGGCACTTCACTGGTTACAAGGAAGCTCTCTCTAATCTGATAGAGAAGGAGACCAACCTAGAAATTGTTCTTGGGACAACTCAAAATATCCCGTGAAAGGCATAGGGAATGTCACTCTTCAATTGAAACAGGGAAATACAATTCATTTACAAGATGTATTATATGTACCTGATCTCAAAAAGAACATGGTGTCCATTTTGGCAATGGAAGACAAAGGCTACAAGCTGGCCTTCATCGATGGTAAGGTACGTGTATGGAAAAAGAACATTAAAGATGCTTTCACTCTTGGATTTCGAGTTGATTCATTATATCAGGTTGGAGGAAGTCCATTGGGTGTCATTTCTTGCAACACATCTCTTTAGTCCTAACTATGACAACGAAGGTTTGCTCACCTTCATTATAAAGCTCTACCCTATGTGAGAAAAATGGTGACCGGGATGCCCAAATCTAGATTAGAGCAAGAAGGTGTATATCCAGGATGTACCGAAGGAAAGATCAAAAGGGGACCATTCCCCTCAAGCCAAAGCAAGACCTTTGATATATTACAGTTGGTTAACTCAGACATATCCGGTATGATGCCTATGAACTCCTTGGGAGGATAATTATATTACCTCACTTTTATAGATGATTATTCTCGCAAGGCTTAGATATACTTCTTGAAAAAAAGGATTCTCTTGGTTTCTTCACTTCAAAGCCTTGATCGAGAATCTAATTGAAAAGAAGATCAAGATCTTAAGGGTTGATAATGGGACTGAGTATGAATCCAATGAGTTTCATGACTTTTGCAAAGAGGCTGGCATTAAGAGGGAGACTATTACACCATATACTCCTAAGCAGAATGGAGTGGCGAAAAGGAAGAATCGTACGATTGTGGAAGTTGTCTGTGCTATTGATCTAAAAATGAGATCTAGGACAATTAATAAGGTATTATAGACTCATGTGCTTGGATGTGCCTATGTTATTTTATGCAATGGATCGATCAGATTGCAAAATACATAGACTTTGAAGCAGTAAAAGACTATAATAGACAAACACATAAAAACACAGCAGATTTAATAAGGAGTTCAACCAATACTTCTGGGCTACATCTCCTGGTCCAGCCTTTAGTGATGGCCTCTCTATTAAGTCTTCAAATAGAGCTTTTACAATAGTGAGCTCAATTTGAGCCTCACACATAATAGATGCAATTACAAGAGCTTCACTTGAAACCCTCAAGCTTCCTCTAAGTACAAAGACTCCCTCACAACTCTCAATCTCTGTCTTAACTCTATCTTGCACTTGCTTTGCAACACTACCTGCCTGTTTGCTCTCTGTCTGTGGCTTTTAAAGCCATTATGGGCTGCCTTTTCATTTCAACTCCTCGTCTTTCAATCTCGCCAGCCTCTGCACGCTTTGAATACCTCTACCAACGTTGTACCATCATTGTTCAATGCATAGAGTGGAGGTGGCCACCCATTTTGTAATGCCAGAGTGCCTCAGGTCCCTTGAAATCTGTCAGATTCCCAAACACAGTCGTTTTTTATCAACACAAGGAAATATGGATAAAACAGGGAAATTTTGCCAAAACCATGATATATCAGACTTCAAATGTCCTTTAATACACTTCAATCCACTATCGGGTCCGGTCACAAGTCGTTATCGCATATCGGGAGGGCCCATTCCTTTGTATTTTGAAAACTGTGAAAATGCACTAAAACACTATAAAATCTCGCATTCCAAACTTGAAACACTGTTCAATATTGTTAATAAACCATTTCGGGTCCATAACATCGCATCGACGCTTTTCCCTTTAGTTTTTCGTTTGTTCGCGAAAATGCGATTTACAAAGGAAAACTTAGTTTTCCGGACTTCAAAATATATGCAATGTCACCTATTATATTATCGGTTCCGTAATATCGCTTCCCTTATTGTTATCAGCCCCACTCCATTGCACAGTTTCGATGCGATGCGACAATGCAATATATCGTAATCGCTCATTGCAATAACCCTCGGGTCATTATAAAACATTCCACTGCATCCTCTGATAGCGATCCACCGATCTAATATGGGCTATTGATCTGCGTGCTTGATTGACAGTCCCGATTCACTCCACCAATTTCCGTCACAATATATGTATACAAAGCATCGATATCTTGCCGATAGCGATCCGTTGATCGGATCTGGGCCATTGATTGGTGAAATCTGATGGCTCTGATTCGACGTTGTATTAAAGCGCCAATAGGTTTGTTTACTCTGTTTTCATGGGTTTTGGGCCTCCCGATAGTGTTTTTCTTCATTTTGAAGGGTTTTCTCCGCGATGCTAAGGGCATCCCTTTTACGATAAGTTTGATCCTTTAAAGGATTTTGGGCCTTGGGCATGATTTTTAAAATTTTCCTGAAGACTTAGAGAGCATTATTGGATCCATTTGGATCATGCCTTCCCACTGAAAAAGGCTTTTGGACCACCAAAAGTTGGTTTTCAAGCATCAATCAAGTGAGGATATAGCTGCCTCACTTGTCCAATCTCTATCCATTTTGCACTGCTGGGTTTTGAACCTTTGAGTCCAATTCTTAGGTATTCAACATCCCCTATGCGTGTTGTCCTCACCTTCCTATCAAGAACTGTATCTTTCTACAGCTCATTGAGGTATTCGGGCAACAGATCATCAATGGAAGGCAATTGACTTTGCTCTTCAAGATCTTCAATTAATGAAGGTTCACATAGTCTTAAATTTTCTTCATTTACTACTGAAGAGATTTGCATGTATGTTGGCAGATCAAGGTGGAAAGCATTCTCACCAATTTTCTCAAGTACCTTAAAAGGCCCATACCTTATTGGCTTCAGCTTCTTTCCTTCACCTTGCATTATGTCCTTGCTGATATATAGCCATACTTGATTGCCAACATGGAAGCTGTGCTCCACCCAATGTTTATCATGCCTTGCCTTGTACTTGGCTTGGCTCTTTTCCAACTATTCCTGCACTTCCTGGTGAATCTCTTGGATCTGTTCAATGAATTTGGTTGCTTTATCCACATCACTATGTCCAACAACTGCTATGTCTTTTTTAAAGATAAAATCTAAGGGAGACCTTGGTATGAAACCAAAACAGGTCTCAAAAGGAGATCTATGTGTAGAATAATGTTTAGCATGGTTGTAAGCATGTTGCACATAACATAAATGTTCATCCCAAAGCTTGGGGATGCTTGCTGTTGACTACCTCTATTTGTGGATGAAAGGCTATGCTTTTCTTTAGTCTGGTGTCCATTAATACCCATAGACTTGACCAAAACTTCCCAACAAATCAAGAATCTCAATCATATACTATGGAAGTGGGTAACACAAAATGCACCTAGACATGCTGAAAGAACAGTTTCGCTACTTTTTAAGCTATAATTTGCTTGTTACAAAGTATTAAAATACACAGTTTGCTAAACCTGTCCACAACAACATATAAATAATCATGACCTTTTCTAGATTTAGGAAATCCCCCAACAAAGTCCATGGAAACACTTTCCCAGGGACGAGAAGGAACTGGAAGTGGAGTGTACAAGCCTAATTTTCTATTGTTGGGGTTGCATTTAGCACACATGGTACACCCTCTTACATATCTAGAGACTGTTTCATGCATTTTTGGCCAATAACAATGTCTTTGTAGTTGTGTAATTGTTTTTCTTACACCAAAATGACCTGATATCAGAGAAGTATGTGCTTCCCTAATTATATTAATTCTCTCTATTTGTGGAATGCATAGCTTTCCCAAATGAAACAAGAGTTGGTCCTTAATATAGTAATCCAATTCTTCTACGTTTTTTCCATTACTTAAAGCTACATATACATCTTTAAAGTTTATATCTTGAGCATATTGTTCAATATAGCTTTCATGCATTACTGAGTTATGCTTAAGTATAGTAGATGCATTTATGATTGGTCTGGACAACATATCTACAACTTTATTATGTATGCCCTTTTTATATCTGATGACTAAATGAAACTGTTGTGGGAAACCCATCCACCTATAGTGTCTTGATTGCTGCAATTTAGTTTGTGAGTGCAAGTACTGAAGTGGTTGATGATCAGTATGTATTATTGTTTCTTTGCCCATTAAGTAATGTTTCCACTTCTTAACACTTTGAACTAATGCATACAATTATTTATCATATGTAGGATAATTAAGTACTACAGAATTAAAAGTCTCAGAATGGTAGCATATGGGTTTACTATGTTGCATCAACACTGCTCCCATGGCATAATCACTAGCATCTATTTTGATCTCATATGGTTGTTGAAGATTTGGCAATGCTAGTAGTGGTGTTGTACTAATTTTTTCTTTCAAGGTGTCAAAGGCTTTCTGCTGTTTGCCTCCCCACTGAAACACCTTGTTAAATCCTGTCAAAGCATGTAAGGGAGCTGCAATTAAAGAAAAGTTAGCAATAAACTTTCTCCAATATTGTGCTGCTCCTAGGAAGCTTCTAACTTCTGTAGAAGACTTGGGATTAGGCCAATTTACAATGGCTGCAACCTTAGAGGGATCTATCTTCAATTCACCACCCCCTACAATATGACCCAAATAATTCAAAGATGTTTTTCCAAATTCACATTTTGATAATTTAACATAGAGATTTTCCTTTTTTCAAAACATCTAGAGTCCACTTTACATGCTTTAAATGTTCTTCCCATGTTTTACTAAATACAAGAATATCATCCAAATATACAATTACAAAATCATCAATAAAAGGCTTGAGTACATCATTCATGACCCTCATGAAAGTGGCAGGAGCATTAGTCAAGCCAAAAGGCATAACTAACCATTCATACAGCCCTTGCTTTATTTTGAAAGCAGTCTTCCATGCATATTGCTCTGCTACTCTGACCTTATGGTAACCACTACGTAGGTCCAACTTGGAAAAGTAAACAGTTGCTTTCAGCTGATCCAACAGATCATCTATGCGAGGAAGGGGATACAGATTCTTGATCGTTATCTTGTTCAGTGCTTGGTAATCAATGCACATCCTCCATGAACCTTCTTTCTTTCTCACCAACATTATTGGAGATCTGCAAGGTGATGTGCTTGGTCTTATGAACCCTTTTTCGAGCAGCTCTTGTACCTGCTTCTTGATTTTTGCATTCTCTAAAGTGGATAACTTGTACATTCCGATGTTAGTTAATGGAGCATCTTGCTGCAAATTAATATCATGTACAATTTCCCTTTTGGGTGGTAGACCTTTTGGTTCTTGAAATAGGATATCATATTCTGAAACAACTTTTTCTAAATCAGCTTTTTGTTTAGCATCACAGCCCTCAAATATATTGGTTTTATCAGGTTTCTTTTCCTTTACAACCATTAGTAAAAATTGCTTGCATGAATTTACAATCATTTTCATCGGCCCGGAGTTTATGAGAGTGTAATTATTTTTGAGTTTGTGAGCTCTTACAATATATTCTATTCCATATTTAACAAGTTGATACTTATTTTCTGCTTTATAAAAAATTGCTTTTCTATCATAAAAGTAAGGAATTCCTAAAAAAATTCCACATATATATCCAAGGGAATTACATCTAACTCAACCTCATTTATAAATGTTGAACCAATGGCAAACCTAAGTTTACATTGTCTAGTCACTTGTAGCTTTGCTTTATCACATAACCAACCCAATGGATATGGCTTCTTGTGAGGTGTGGTTAGTAATCCCAGTTTCTTTATGATTGCTTCAGAAATTAAGTTTACTTGTGAGCCACTTGTTAGAGTCGGTCTAGAAGCCCTCCATCAGTGATCAAAGCTCTTTGCATTTGCATAAGTAGGTGTCTCATCAGTGTCATCTTATTGCATTCCATTAGGCATGCCATAACCCTGATGGAGGAGCTTGTGTCTTTTATTCCCCTCTTGGCACTGCTGGATTAAGTTTGTTTCAGTCAATAAATTTTTTACAAGGTCATTGGTCTTGTTATGAGGTCAAGGTCCTAAGTCTAGGGTTTAGTCCAATTTGTCTTTGAGGTCATGTTTTTAAGGTCAATAAATGCCCAGCAGGCCAGAGGATGTCCATCAAAGCATCACTTCAAATGATTTCATATTGTACAGCTAATTTTTACCTTGGATTTAAAAACCCTGTTTTTAAAGACAAGGTCATTTTCTCATTTTTGTAAAAACTTGTAAAAATTCAAAATTCTTCGAAAGTCAGCATGCAGCCCTGGTCCGCTTTGCCAAGATTCCTCAAAAGCTATCCCTGCAAAAATTTTCAAGAAAAAGCATTAGTTCAACCAATTTCCAGACAAAAGGAAACCATAAAGTCAGTAGCATTTAAATTTTGAAAAAGTGTCAAGTTATAAACATTAGAAAGAGGGTTTCAGGGGAAATTAATTTAAATCAAGCCTATAAAGCCCCCTCTCCCTCCATTTGATCATCATTTGCCTCAAAGCAATAGTGAAAAGCGATTTGGAAAGAAATTGGGTGAAATTGCAGACAGAGCCCGCGTGTGACCCATCCAGACCTGTGCGCGACGTATTGGGTAGGCGCGACGCGTCAAGGGGGTCATAGCAGTTAGAAAAAAGCACTGGCGCGACGTGTTGGGCACGCGCGACCCGTCCAGACCTGCACGCGACCCGTTGGGAATTCACCTACAACAAATTGCCTACACACTTCAAAACGACCCCAAATCTCCTCAAGTTTGTAGGTAGGCCTCTAATCATCAATGTTTTTTGCTTGCTAAAGCAAAATGATCATGGAAAATGTGTATAAATTCCATCAAGTTGAAATGGGAAATTCATGTGTATTTAGCTTAAAAATGTCAAAGTGCAAGTAAAGCCAGGGTTTTGTTTTTCTGTTTTCAAGGTCATCCTTTTCACTCCCATTTTTCCCACATCTCATTACCACTTCCCTTGTCAGTTTAACCTAATCTCCCTAACAAAAATATCCAAAGCCCTAAAACCCTACCCCTATCCCTAAAATTCAATAACATAATCCTATGTTATGATTCCTTCCCTAAATACCCTTTTTCATATATTTTCCCTCAGCTCCCTCAAAAGGTCCCTTCCCTAACATCTCCCTTGTGTTATTTGTCCCCTTGAAGTAGCATTTCAACAGTTAAAACAACAAGTCATTTGAGCAGAAGCAGCAATACATTTCAGCCACTTTGCTCTTGAAACCATGTCAGAAACCGAAACCGACTAT
>APFE030104448.1:0-14634 GCA_000404065.3 Pinus taeda | reverse complement strand
TGCAAATTAGGCAAATGAAGTGTTAAGGTAGAATTCATGGTTGCTATGCTCTGCCTTTAAGTTTGCTTAATATCAATGTTTTCCGTTGTTTAAGGAGAATTCAAGGTGATTGCTTGCTCTCCTTAGCTCCTCACCAGTCATTCTTATCCATTCAAATCTTTCAAAGGCATCAATATAGTCTCCTACCTCGCCCCAAAGAGCCCCCTGCGAAAACTGTGTCCAATCCCCGCACCCAAAATTGCCTTTCCCCAATTTTCCACCAAAACCCTAAAAATCCCAAATCAAACCTTTTTATCAGTTTACTAGCCTAAAATCAGTGTTCTTTATTGGTTGTCTCAGCCCGTTGAAGACCTTTGCCGAGATAGACCGGAGAGAGCCCTCTCCTGCCCCGTAGGGCTAGCTACGAGGCTAAGTGGTTTGATGTTGCCTTGGAGTTTACCTTTTTCAGCCTGAGGTGAAATTTCAAGTGCTAACACCACTATCAAACATATAATCAATATTTTGATGCTTGGAAACAACTCTTATATGAAAAATCTCATGTCTTCTCCTCTCATTTTCTTCACTATCAATAGTTTGTGCTGAATTACTAGTATATGCTTTAGAATCTTTACCTTTTATACATGTGGCTGCAATTGTTGTTTCATCACCTGAGTCTGACCCCAAATCTTTCTGTACATCAGCAGCAACCTTCTTCTTCTTGCCATTGAAATTCTTGGGTTTCAGCTTTGTATGCAAAGACCAATAATGTTCATCATCATGTCCATCCTTATTGCAGTGAGTGCATGAAGTTTTGGCCTTTTGTACAGCATTTGCCTTCCTCTCTTTCCATTTATGTTTCTTCTTTTCCTTGTTCTTTCTTGCAATGGGTTTTGATGATCCCCTGATCTATGGGATCACATTCTTGCCTCTAGCCTCTAGATGTGTAGCCTAAACATATACCTCATCTATGCTAGTAGGGTTAAACATGAGAATGGTATGTCTCAAATAACTGTGTAGACCACCTATATACGTCAGCAAAGTTTTAGGTGAGTCTAAAGAGATGCCTAGAATCAAAGCTCTTTTTCTAAATTCTTGGGTGTAGCTTTGTACACTTTTCCCTTTTAATTGGCGAAGAGTTTGCCAATTCGTCATAGCTTGTTGCATATAAGCTAGTGGATAAAATTGTTTTTTAATTGCAGAAACAAAATCACTCCAGACAGAAAGGATTTTACCATGCTTCTTCAAGTCATCTTGTGTCTTGCCTTCCCACCATACCAAGGCAATTCCTCCAAGGCGTAGGCTGGCCAACTGAATTTTACTCCTGTCTAAATCAATATTCTGCACCCTGCAATACACATCAATCTGTCTAATCCAATTATCTAGCTTCTCTGCATTCAACTCTCCATCATATATTGGCAAATCAAATTTAACATCTAATTTAATCAAAGATGTTTTCTTTTTTATTTTCAAGGCTACTAGGAGGTGTGGGTAGAGGAGCCTCTTTTCCTTTCTCTTTGCTTTCAGAATGGCCATATCGAAGAGATTCTTCTATCCCTCTGTCTTGTTTGGAGGTTGAAGAATCTTCAACTCTACCTTTCTTAAATTCTTTATACATTTCTTCTACCATGGCTCTCATGGTCAGGAAGTTGTCCATGAACTGAGGGTTTGATTCCAAGGGAATTCTTTTGCCATTTTCTTCCTAGGGTGGACTCTTCCTATTTCTGGGTTAGCTTCAACCAGTTCTCCTTCTCCTAATTTGATCTTTGACCTAGTTAGCATTCAAAATCCAGCACAAGCTTGTCTAACCTTAGCAACCTAAAGCTCTGATACCACTTGATCTGAAAATGAGATCGAAGGCAATTAATAAGGTATTACAGACTCATGTGCTTGATTGTGCCTATGTTATTTTATGCAATGGATCGATCAGATTGTGAAATACATAGACTTTGAAGCAATAAAAGACTATAATAGACAAACACATAAACACACAACAGATTTAATAAGGATTTCACCCAATACTCCTGGGCTACATCTCCTGGTCCATCGTTCAGTGGTGGCCTCTCTATTAAGTCTTCAAACAGAGTTTTTACAATAGTGAGCTCAGTTTGAGCCTCACACACAACAGATGCAATTACAAGAGCTTCACTTGAACCCCTCAAGCTTCTTCTGAGTACACAAACTCCCTCACAACTCTCAGTCTCTGTCCTAACTCTGTTTTGCAGTTGCTTTGCAACATTGCCTGCCTATTTGCTCTCTTTCTATGGTTTTTAAAGCTATTCTGGGCTGCCTATTCATTTCAACTCCTCGTCTTTTAGTCTCCTCGGCCTTTGCATGCTTTGAATCCCTCTACCAGCGTTATAACATCATTGTTCAATGCATGGAGAGGAGGTGGCCACCCATTCTATAATGGCAAAGTGCCTCGGGTCCCTTGAAATCTGTCAGATTCCCAAATGAAGCTGTTTTTTATCAACACAGAGAAATATGCATAAAATGGGGAAATTCTGCCAAAAAAATGATATGTCGAACGTAAAAGGTCCTTTAATACACTTCAATCCCCTATCGGGTCTGCCCACAGGTCGCTATCACATATCGGGAGGGCCCATTCCTTTATATTTTGAAAACTACGAAAATGGACTAAAACACTATAAAATACCACATTCTAGACTTGAAATATTGTTCAATATTGTTAATAAACCCTTTCAGGTCTGTAACATCGCATCAACGCTTTTCCCTTTAGTTTTTTGTTTATTCGCAAAAAATATGATTTACAAAGGAAAATTCAGTTTTTTGTACTTCAAAATATATGCAATGCCGCCTATTATATTATTGGTTCTGTAATATCGCTGCCCTTATTGTTATCGGCCTTGCTCCACTGAATAGTTTCGATGCAATGTGGCGATGTGATATATCACAATCACTCATCGCAATAACCCTCGACCCGTTATAAAGCGTTCCACTGCATCCTCCGATAGTGATCTGCAGATCTAATACGGGTCGTTGATTTGCGCACTTGATCGATGGTCCTGATTCAATCCACCAGTCGCTGTCACAATATATGTATACAAAGCGCCGATAGTGATCTGCCGATCGTATCTAGGTCGTTGATCAGCCAGATTTGACGACTCTGATTCAACATTGTATTAAAGCACCGATAGCTCTATTTATTTTGTTTTCATGGGTTTTGGGCCTCCTGATAGTGTTTTTATTCATTTTGAAGGGTTTTCTCTACCATGCTAAGGGCATCCCTTTTGCGATTTAAAGGATTTTGGGCCTTGGGCATGATTTTTAAAAGTTTCTTGAAGACAGAGCATTCTTGGATCCATTTGGATCAGCTATGCTCCATGATCAAAGACTTCCGACATTTCTATGCGCCGAAGCTACAAATACCACCATATGTACAAAACCGATGCCCTCATCAAGCATTGGGTTTCAAGACTCCTGAAGAGATGTTCATTGGTAAGAAACCTGACGTATCTCATTTTAGAATTTTTGGAAGTCTTGTATATTTTCATGTGCCGAAGGAGAAAAGGAATAAATTGGGTGCATCTGAAAAGAAAGGAATCTTCGTGGGCTACAACAAAAATACTAAGGGCTATAGAATCTATGTGGTTAGTCAAAGGAAAGTCAAGATTAGCCATGATGTCACCTTTGACAAAAATATGGCTCTTAGCAAAGTTGACAATCTTCCTACTCTAAGGGGATCTAAAGAAGCTAACACCAGGGAACTGAAGGAAAAGGAAGATAAGACGATGCTCGTTGTGGAAGAACCTATGGATCCTATTGATCCCCCTCTGCAAGAGACCTGCTCTTCTAGAAAGAGGCCTTCATGGCTTAGGGGGACACTTCATGATGCTGAAGGGCATGTTGCACCCAAGGGAACCTTCCGAGAAAGTAATAAACCGACCACGTATTAGGGATACTTGACCATCATGAGCATGATGATCCAAAATGAGCCTTCAAAATTCGCAGAAGCTATCAAGAATCAAGTATGGAAGGATGCTATGATTGAGGAATATGAGTCCATCATGAAAAACGATGCCTAGGATGTGGTCCCCAAACCCCAGGACAAAGTAGTTGTAACTTCGAAATGGCTTTACAAGATAAAGCATGCAGTTGATGGAAGTGCGTAAAAACAGAAGGCTCGTTTTGTCACTCGTGGCTTCTCTCAAAAGGAATGTATAGACTATGACGAGATATTTTCACCTTTTTCCCGATATACCACCATCCGCTTGATCATAGCCCTTGGTGCTTCGCAAGGATGGAACCTACATCAAATCGATGTCAAGAATGCATTCTTGCATGGTTCGATCAAAGAGGAAGCCTATGTGGAGCAACCCGAAGGATTTGAGATTCATGATATAGAATCTCATGTGTGCAAGTTGAAGAAGGCCCTCTATGGGCTAAAGCAAGCACCCCGAGTGTGGTATGAGAGGATCAATAGCTACTTGATGAAGCTGGGACTCATTAGGAGTGAAGCCAACCCTAACCTTTACTTTAAGGTTGAAGATGGAAATCCTCTCATACTAGTGTTGTATGTTGATGAACTCTTTCTAACAGGGGCAGACCATCTCATTCACAAATGTAAGAGGGAGTTGGTTTCTGAGTTTGAGATGAAGGACCTAGGACTGATGCACTATTTCCTAGGACTAGAAGTCTGGCAGAAGCCAAGGGATATTTTCCTATCTCAAGGAAAATATGTGGTGAACATATTGGAGAGATTTGGTATGGTGGATTGCAAGCCTGTAACTACCTCGATGGAGCTTGACTTCATGAAGTTAAGCAGTAAGTGTTGCCAGACCTATTTCACGAAATGCTACCGAGTATCGTCAACTCGTCGGAGCATTGGTATTCTTGGTGAACTCCCATCCGGATATATGCTCTACAATTAACACGTTGAGTCAACATATGGTTGAGCCTCACCACACACATTGGATTGGTGCCAAGAATCTATTGAGATATCTTCATGGCACAATCACTCATGGGTTGAGATACGCTGTCGGAGATGTGAGACTACTTGGATATACCGATGCTAATTGGGCAAGCAGTGTGGTGGATCGAAAGAGCACTTTCGGGTGCTGTTTCTCTTTGGGATCTGCCTCAATATCCTGGATGAGTAGGAAGCAGAAGTCAGTGGCTTTTAGCACCGCCGAGGCAAAGTACATTGCTGCTAGTATGGCCTCTTGTGAGGTGGTGTGGTTGCGGAAGCTCTTCAGTGAGCTATTTGGATTTACATTGGATACTACCGTGATCCTGTGTGACAACCAGAGCGAGATTCGTTTATCAGAGAATCTCATATTTCATGATCGCTCCAACGATATCGATATCAAGTACCACTATATTTGAGATATGGTGCAGTGGGGAGCAATAAGGCTCCAACATATCAGTGCAGATGAACAGGTCGCTGACATTTTGACGAAGCCCCTACAAAGGGTCAAATTCTTGACATTCTGAGAACGACTTGGTGTCGTTTAGAGACACTCGTATGAGGGTCGAGTATGATGTATTGAGCTCTGGGAGCTCCATGGGGGCGCGAGGTACTTTTGGAGAGACATGCGACCATAGGGCGACTCACCATCCCCTGGTGGTGCACTATGTACAAGGTGAAAGGTTCAACCTTCCCCTGTGACACTCCATGGCGATTGTGGAACAGGATGATTATTTCTCTTGTGGGCCAGGATGATTAATTCTCTGTGGCAACTATGGAACAAGATGATTAGGTCTCCTGTGGTCCAGGATGATTAGTTCTCAAGTATCTACGCAAGGTGTTCTTCCATTATATCCTGATCTGCAATCTCCATGATTTCAACAATCCTTAAACTGGGCACTATGTACTCCATTGGCATCATTGTTTCTTGTCCATAAACCAATCGAAATGGTGTCTATCTAGTCAACTTCTTACAGGTAGTTCTATATGCCCAAAGAACAGTAGTATGCGCACATCCCAAACATTCATATTCGCATTATAGATCTTCGTCAAAGCATTCTATGGGATCGTATTGAAAGCTTTAACTGTTCCATTTGCTTGAGGATGGTATGACGTGCTTTTATGTTGATACTCATGGAATTCTTCTAGCAAAGCAACAATTGTTTCATTTAGGAAATGTGAACCTCTGTCGCTTATCAAAACCATAGGACATCCAAACCTAGATAGAATGTACTCAAATATAAAATTTGCAGTTGTAGCTGCATTGCAATCCTTCACGCATTGTGCCTTAGCCCACTTGGTCAAATAATTTGTCGCCATGATGATGCAGCGTACTCCTATCTTTCTTCCTGGTGGTTGAATAGGTCCCACAAAATTTATTGCCCATTTGTCAAATGCTCATAATGAGACTTGCGGTTTCAGAGGCAATTCATCCATTCACGACAAATTCCCAGTTCTCTCACATCCATCACATGCACTACAATACACCTTGGAATCTTTGTGCACAGTTGGCCACCACAACCCAACTCGTAGGATCTTCTGCGCAGTCTCTCTTCCAACATAATGTCCTCCAACAACTCCTCCATGTGATTCAATGAGGATACTTTGTGTTTCATAATTTGGTACATACCTACACAAAACTTCATCCAGCCCCATTTCATACAAATGTCCTGCAATTACGGAGAAATTCATAGCCCTGAAAACCAATTCCTTCTCCTGCTACGTCGTATATCCTTCAAGGGCTATACCTGTAGACAAGAATTGGATTATATCCACAAAATGTTCATCTACAACGTGCACAACAAAGAGTTGTGCGTCAGGCAATCCTTCATTAAGACTTGTAGGTTCTTCGCCATTCTCAATCCACGAAAGGTGATCAGGTCCAACATTTAATCTTCATAGCTTCACAATTACTTTGAGGTCATACTCTTGAAATAGAAGTAGCCACCTACAAATTTCCCCTCACAACATAGTCTTTTTGACTAGGTACTTCAAAGTTGAATGGTCGGTATACATTTTAAAGTGTGCACCCAACAGAGAATGCTTGAACTTCTGGAGCGCATATACCATCGCCAACCTTTCGTGCTCTGTGGTTGAATAATTCTTCTTTGCCTTAGACAATTTTCTGCTCACAACAATAATTTCTTGGTACAGCAGGAAGCAGAGATTTGTGGCACTCAGCTCAGCGGAAAAGGAATCATTGTCACAAGTCAAGCAACATGTGTGGCTATTTGGATGAGAAAGATTCTTGTTGGGTTATTTGGTTAGAAGATGAATACTATAGTGATTTAAAGTGACAATCCAAGTTATATCAAACTCTATGAGAATCTAGTATTTCATTATCAATCCAAGCATATTGACATCGGGTATCACCATCTACAAGATTGTGTGCAGTGCATTCTGACAGAGGAACATGATGTAGATATTTTGACAAAGGATTTGTCAAGAGGAAATTTCAAGCTCCATAGAAGTAGGATTGGGTTATTTGATAATCCATTTCTTGCTGAGAGGGAGTGTTGAAAATGCAACAAGAAATTCCTAATTTATTTTTTCCTTGATTAAATTAGGAGAAATTTCAATTTCAATTTCGGTAAAATACTTGGAGGTAGTTAACTAAGGTGACATGGCTCTTGTCACTGAGTTAACTCCATAAATTCAAGTTGGAGACACTTTAATTTAGTTCTACATGATTGAGTGCTAATTTGTAGCAATTTGTTTTAGTTAATTAGAGTTATTGTCAGTGTAACTAGTTCTAATTGTTAGTAGAACTAGTGGAGGTTCAGTCAAGGGTGTGTAACGTTTTTCACACTGAGTGATCATCCATTTAAACTGATCAATCAACCTAAATTAACTCATGCATGCAAAGAATTCAAGTTACCCAGTTGATATTGGAGTTCAAGGGCAATGTACTATTAGTTGTATAATTTTCCAAGTTGTACAGGTGGTGCATGTAGCCAAATATGGGCCTAAAGGAATTGCACAATTCTCAATGAGTAATTTCCCTAACTAATAGGGGTCTAATTCCTCATCAAAAAGCACAAGGAAATAGGATTTTGGCAAGCTGAGAAATTGGCTTGAGTTAGTCTATGAGGCAATGAGATAGATTATACTAGTGCAAGGGTTGCTCAGGCTTGAGAAAGCATTGTATTTCTTCTTTATTCTTTGATTAATGCAATACACATACTAATGGGTTCTGAGTAGTTTATTTCCACTAGATAAATATATGTGTATGTGTGTTGAATCTTGATGCATGTTAATGATTTGTGTTATCGATCCTGATTTTCTTTCTGCAGATGAGTATAATAGCTTCAAGTCTTGTGATCTAGTAAATTTCATGAGAATTTTTGAATCTACACATTAACTTTGTACAAGATCAGGGGAAGAAAAATGGAAAGAGGGAGGAGCCCAGGAAATCACAGTAAGTCAAGAAAAGGAAAATCCAAATCAAGGATAGTGTGCTGGAAATGTGGGAAGAAAGAACACCTGAAGAAAAACTACAAATCTCGGAAAGGAAAAGAAGGATATGGACAACAAGAGAACAATCATGAAGTGAATGTGACAGGTGATGTGTTGCAATATGCTTTGATTCTTTCATTAGAAAATATTATTGATGTCTGGGTGGTTGATTCAGGGGATTCATTCCATGCTACACCTGATAGGGAACATTTTCATGATTATGTTCAAGGAGATTTTGGACACGTTTGTTTAGGTGATGATAAACCCTGTAAAATCAATGGAATGGATAAGGTTTTTATAAAGAAAAAAACAATGGAAACCAATGGCTAATGAAGGAGGTAAGGCATGTTCTAGATATGAAGAAAAATCAAACTCCAACAGGGCAGTTAGGTGGTGAAGGTTGTGTAACTACATTCACATATAAAACCGGGAAGGTCACTAAAGGAGCCCTCATAATAACAAAAGTAGAAAAGGTTAGTACATTGTATTTATGCAATAATATTTCTTATGATGTTAATGCTTTGACCTCCACAGGAGCAGATACAACATTGTGGCATCATAGGCTCGGGCACATGAGTGAGAAAGTGAGAAAATTTTCACTCAAGAAATATTTATTTATTATTTATTTTTATTTTTTTTTTTTTTTTTTATTTTTTTTGCAGGTTTGAAGCATGTTGATTTGGATTTCTGTGAAAATTGTGTTTGCAGAAAACATAAGAGAGTCAGATTTATTAGAGTTGGGAAAGAAAAGAAGAGTGAAAAAATAGAGCTTGTGCATACATATGTGTGGGGACCCACTCACGTATCATGTCTCTGTGGCTCTCACTATTATGTTACTTTTATTGGTGATCTAGCTAGAGAAACCTAGATTTATTGTATTCAAAATATTTTTGATGTATTTGATACTTTCGAGAAATGGAACTTTTTGGTTTAGAATGAGACAGGAAAGAAGTTGAAGTGTCTCAGATCAAACAATGGAGGTGAATACTACAGAAAAGAGTTTGATAACTACTATTTAGAGCATGGTATTCGTAGAGAGAGATAGTTCCAAAAATACCATAGGAAAATGGTGTGTCAGAAGGGATGAACAAGACGATCATGGAGTGTGCAATGTGCATGAGATTGTATGCAGGATTGCCCTTATAATTTTGGGTAGATGTTGTAGATATTGTTGTTTATATAATAAAGAGAGGGCCTTTAAGTTCCTTAGATGGTGGTATTCCAGAGGAGGCATGGATAGGTAAAAAGGTAAACTACTAATTTTTAAAGACTTTTGGTTGTGAAGCCTTTGTTCACATTAATAAATAAAATATAACAAAGCTTGAGGCAAAATCAAAGAAATGTACCTTTATTGGATATGATTTTAATGATTTTGGTTATCACTTATATGATTATGAAAATCACAAAATCATTAGGAGCAGAGATGGCATATTCAATGAAAGGGTCATGTCTAAGGATCAGATGGAGGGAAAGAAACAAGAAAAAGAAAACAAATAATACACAGGCTTGATGAGATCACAGGAAAGGTAAAGGTTCCTGAAAATCATAATGATCAGCAACCACAACAATAACAACAACCACAAAAACAACAGGCACCTCAAACACCTGAAAGTGATGTTAGAAGATCTACTAGGAAAAGTAGACCCCTTGAATGATACTCTCCTTCATTATATTATGTGTTGTTGATTGATTCTGGTGAGCTGGAAAAATATGAAGAATTAATGCCAGTAGAAACCATGAAGAAGTGGGAGTAAGCCTTGGAAGAAGAGACAGATTCCTTGTTGCATAAACAGACCTGGGACTTAGTCAAGTTTCCTATCGGTAAAACAACATTGCAGAAAAAATGGGTTTATAGGTTGAAGGAAGAAGATGGAGATAAACAAAGGAATAAGGCTAGACTTATGGCGAAGGGGTTTTCACAAAAGAAAGGTATAGACTTTGATGAAATTTTTTCTCATGTTTTTAAAATGACTTGAATCAAAACTATTTTAGGTCTAGTGGAATCAAAAGATTTTCATCTTGAGTCACTAGATGTAAAGACAACCTTTCTCCACGGGGATTTGGAGGAAGAAATATATATGCAGCGGCCACAAGGGTATGAGGTAAAAGGGAAGGAGAAATTAGTGTGCAGGTTGAAGAAGATTTTGTATGGCCTAAAACAGGCTCTAACACAATGGTATCTAAAATTTGGTAGGTTTATGTCTGAAAAAGGTTATAATAGATGCCATTCTGATCGTTGTGTTTATGTTAAGAAAAAAAATGATGGAAGCTATATTATATTGCTATTGTATGTAGATGACATGCTTGTTGCAGGGTCTAACATGAAGGAAATAAATATGCTCAAAGGATAATTACAAAATTCATTTGTAATGAAAGATTTAGGTGTGGAAAAACACGTCCTTGGTATGAGAATAACTAGAGATAGGAAAAATCGCAAATTAACATTGTCTCAAAGTGAGTACATAAAAAAGGTGTTGGAAACATTTAATATGTAGAATGCAAAACCAGTTAGTACACCTTTGGCTAGCCATTTCAAACTAAGTAAGCAGATGTGTCCCAAGACTCAAAAAGAGATGGATTATATTTGTAAATTTCCATATGCATCAGTAATTGGAAGCTTAATGTAAGCAATGGTTTGCATAAGGCCTGATATTGCAGATGCAATGGGAGTTGCAAGTAGGTCTATGAATAATCGAGGAAAAGAGCATTGGATGGAAGTGAAGCAGATTTTTAGGTATTTGAGAAGTACCACAAATCAAACATTATGCTTTGGTGGTTCAAACATTGTTCTACATGGATATGCTAATGCAGATATGGTAGGCGATAGACATAACAGGAGGAGAACCATAGGTTATGTGTTTATTGTAGGTGGAACAACTGTCAGTTGGCGTTCAAAATTTCAAAACATTGCAGCACTTTCAACAACGAAAGAAGAGTATGTTGCTGCTACAGAGGCTAGTAAAGAAATTATTTGGTTACATAGTTTTATGGATGAATTGGGAAAGTAGCAAGAGATGGGAAGGTTATACAGTGTCAGACAGAGTGCCATTCATCTTGAAAATAACTCAGCATTTCATTCCAAGACTAAACATATACATCTCAAGTACCATTTCTGTAACAATCCCATTTTAAAATTTCATCTAATACAGTTAATAAAGGAAACATAAGACCAAGGTCAAGGGACACTTATTCCAAGCTGAATGTTGGGAAAAATATCCTAGTGGGAATCACTTGTTCTATTTATGGCTAAGGGGAAATTGGAAAAGGAAATGGAAAAGGCTTTGAAAAGGAAAAGTGGCAATAATTAACATTTTATTTATGGAAATAATGGAAATTAGGAGAAAAGGAAGAAATGCTACATGATATATCAAAATTACAAGACCAAGTGCAACAAATGTCACTCTCACAAAAGCTAATAGAAACTAAGATAAAGGGCGTGGAAACTAAGATGGATGATTTGAAGATAGATTTGAAGACAGATTTGAAGAGAGACATGGCAGATTTGAAGACAGATTTGACAAATTTTCTACAAGAAATACTTAGTAATGGTGAAAAGGGAGTAAAAGAAACTCATGATGCAAACAAAAGAAATGTTAATCATGATATCATAGACTCTAATGTGGGATCAAAGACCCACCATATTCCAAAAATCAATATGAGGAAGTTTGATGGCAAGGATTCCACAACATGAATATTACAGATGGAGCAATTTTTTGATCTCAATAATGTACAAAACACACAAAAGATACGTATTGCAACTTTGTATTTGGAACCAAATCAGTTTGTATGGTATCAATGGCTTTGCTCTCATAAACAAATTATCACTTGGGCAAGTTTTACGGAAGAATTGATAGCACATTATGAGGATACAAAAAGCAACACTTTTTTTAGCCAATTGATAAGTCTCAAACAAAAGGGTTCAATAATGGAGCACATTGAGGAGTTCCAAAATTGAACATAAGGGTAAAAGATATTCCAGAGGAGCATAGGATTGATGTGTTCATAGGGTCTTTAAAGGATAATATCCAACATGATGTTCGCCTTTGGGAACCTGATTCATTAGAGAAGGCATTCAGGTTAGCAAGAAAAATGGAAAGAAAAATTATGGCAACCAAGAAGCATACCACTCACAACTATAAATATGGAAGTGTTTTCCCTAGTCTTCCACAACCTATAAGGTTGACACCACAACAATTGGAAAAAAAAAGAGCAAAAGGACTTTGTTACAGTTGTGATAGTAAATACACTAAAGGTCATAAGTGTGCTGAGAAGAAATTATTCTACATAGATTGTGAAGAGGAAGAAGAAAAGGAGCAAGAAAGGTGAAAAGAAGAGGATATACTCCAAGAACAAAGCCTATATAAAGAAGAAATGAATCAACCATATCTTGTAATGCATTGGCGGGAATTACCACTCCTCAAACCATCAAGATAGAAGGACAAATCAAGAAGAAAAAGGTAATAGTATTGATTGATTGAGGAAGTACCCACAATTTTACTCATTGTAAGGTAGCAAAAGAATTGAATTGCTTCTTATATCCAACACCAGAGTGTCAAGTGATGGTTGCAAATGGAGGAACAATAAATTGCTCTGGAAAGTTCCATAATATCAAGCTATCCATAGGAGAATATGTATTGGCTAGTCCAATGCTTTCCATTCCAATGGGAGGTGCTGATGTTGTACTAGGAGTCCAATGGATACAATCCTTGGGTACAATAGCTTTTGATTTTCAAGAAATTTTCATCAAATTTTCTACGGAAGGAAAGGAAATTGAATTAAGGGGTATTGCAGGGAAACCAAGAAAGATAATCAGCTCTAATGGTATGACAAAGCTTCTAAAAAAGGAACAAAGAGGTGTAATTGCACAATTATGTTCGTTAGATGTTTCCACATCGGAATCATTTATTTCTCCAGATCTCAAAAAGGTCCTGGACAATCATTCCAAGGTATTTGAGACTCACAAAGCTCTCCCACTTATGCATGATCGTGATCATGATCATGCTATTCATCTGATTCTAGGAAGTGTTCCTCCAAACATCAGGCTGTACAGATATCCCTATCCCCAAAAGAGTGAAATTGAACGTATGGTTGCAGAAATGCTAGAGGTTGGTATAATTCAACTGAGTCAAAGTTCTTTCTCTACTCCAGTAGTATTGGTGCACAAGAAGGATGGATCATGGCGAATGTGTTCGGATTATAGGGAGCTCAACAAGCTCACTATTAAAGATAAGTTTCCCATTCCTGTCATGATGAATTACTGGATGAATTGCATGGATCAATTTACTTCACCAAGTTGGATCTTCGTTTAGGAAATCATCAAATCAGAATAAAGACTGAAGACATTCCGAAAACAACATTTAGAACTCATGAGGGTCATTATGAATTTTTGGTCATGCCTTTTGGCCTTACCAATGCACCCTCAACATTTCAAGGTTTGATGAATTCAAATTTCAAACCATTCCTTAGAAAATTTGTGTTAGTATTCTTTGATGATATACTAATCTACAGCAAGTCTTGGAAGGATCATGTTGAACATGTTGACAGGGTGCTACAACTATTGGAGGAAAAATAATTATATGCAAAAAGATCCAAATGTTTCTTTGGAGTCCAAGAGGTGGAATATCTAGGTCATATGGTATCTCATGAAGGGGTTAAGGTAGACCCTAGCAAAATTAAAGCCATTAAGGAATGGAAAATCCCACATCCATAAAGCATCTGCGAGGATTTCTCGGGTTGACAGGGTATTATCACAAGTTTGTTAAGAATTATGGGAGAATAGCAGCACCTCTAACAACATTATTGAAGAAAGATGCGTTTTCATGGACTCCGGAAGCAACAAAGGCCTTCGAACATCCTAAAGAGGCAATGTGCCAAGCACCGGTCTTAGCTTCACCGAACTTCACAAAAACCTTTATTGTGCAATGTGATACTTCAGGAAATGGAATTGGTGCTGTTCTAATGCAAGATGAAAGACCCATTGCTTTTGAAAGTCATCCAATCAAGGGAAAGTTTTTACACAAAGCTATTTATGAGAAGGAAATGTTGGCAATACCCCATGCACTTAAGAAATGGTGACCCTACCTAATGGGAAGACACTTCAAGGTAAAAACGGATCATGATAGCCTTAAATACTTTTTAGAACAAAGATTATCCTCTGAAGAGCAACAAAAGTGGGTCACAAAGATGTTGGGTTACGACTTTGAAATCATCTACAAAAAAGGGAAGCAAAAGGTGGTGGCAGATGCACTCTCAAGAAAGGATGAGGATATGGAAGC
>APFE030104438.1:139037-150353 GCA_000404065.3 Pinus taeda | reverse complement strand
TTTGATTGTTAGTGTATGCAGGTTTCAAAGTGAAGGAGGAGCTCATCTGGATCGACGAGGCTAGACTGCTACAACAAGCGTTGGACTTGAGGTAGGATCGAAAAACACTTGGTTTTTCATAGAATAATGTATGTTTAGAGAAGGATTGCTCTTAATTGTCTTGTTTGTCACTAGAGAGTCTTAGACTCCTAGGGAGGTTAGTTTTTTCAGCAAAAATAACTCTTTCCGCATGATAGGAAGGGAATAGGCTTGGGCCGAATTGGAATTCCATTTCCTAAAACATGAAATATATGTAAATAAAGGTTTGATAGTTGATTTTATTAGATCAATAACAAACTTTCTTAAGATTGAAAAGGGTGTTCACATGTATTGATAATTTGAGGTTATTAAATGAATACTAAAATTTACCACTTACAGAGAATAAAGAAAATATTACTCCAATTCGTAAGTGCTCAGCGTATCTATGCATACATTCCTATTTAGGAAATTCACACATACACAACACATATACTAACAATCCATACAAATGGTCTTTATTAAATTCAGAAATTTGTGTCAATATGTGGAATTATGGAAATTGCAATTGGGTTTTATCAAAACATATAAACGTACACAACATTTCAGATGTTACAATAATAAAAGAATTTCACTCAGTATTGCCCACACAATAATTAATCAATTGACTATTCAATATTCAGGAGTAAAAACCAGGTCTGAATATTTATCTGTTACATGATATTTCCACTAGAAACAGGAGAAGGCTTCACACTGACCTTCCAACCATAGGTGGTTACTTGTTTAGTCCCGTAACTTACCATGCTCATTGTAACATTCCTTGGTTTACCCCTGTTATTTTAAAATGTAGCGGTGATAGCTATACTAGTGTGGGGAGAGCCACGACTAGCGGAAACCCAAATTAATAATTGATATTAATTAAATTTACACAATTGAAGGTTGGGTGGCCTTACATATCCTCGATCTTAGGAAGGGACTATTAGGTTTTGTTTATTACTTTGAAAACTAAACCCTAAATTATCAAATTAAATGTAGGAATATTTTCACTACTAGGAAAAAACATGTCTCTTACTGTGACTTAATGAGGTGTGACTGAACAATTTTTAGAGACTTAATATGTCATGAAAGGACAAGGCGGTTGCTTTCCCTCTGACAACTTGAATAGTTGGGTGCACTTATGAAGTCACCATGGGAAAGTGATGCCTTCTCAACTGTTATAAGGGACACCAAGGGTGGTGGAGCTGAGTTATATAGGCAACTAAGGGGACCCCCATTTTATCATTTAGGTTTGGTCAACTAATTATTAGTTACACCCCTCTCCATCATCCTAAGAGCGTTGTAAAGTCAAGTATGCTAGAACAACACTCACCCATCAACCTAGATAGGGAGCCATCACTCCAATTAGAGTTATAATTCCATTTAACTGTCCATTTCCCCATCCCTAGAACTAACCCATTAACTAGAGCATCATTGTTTCATCTCTACTAGGAATGGAGAAGTCAGAATGAAAGCATTTTTTTGAGTGTTGGGTGCTCGTTATCTTCTAATTAAAACTGCTTACAAGTCTCCTTAAACCACGGATTTTCCTCGGTGGTGATCAGTTGCAAGAGAGTTGATAGTGAAACTGTTGTACAATTGGGAGGATAGGGGAAGTCCGTCCTTTATTTGCCCAATAAATTAACCAGGTAAGTAAATTTCTACACACGCACACACATAGAAGGTATGTTGGACATTTAATTCCATTCTTTATATACATGATGAATAACTGAATGAGACATTTCTGGACATCTGACTGTATCTGTTGCAGGATGTTTGATTGTATGCATTCGTGGTTGTCTAGTTGTACATAGATTTTACCTTATGGATTCTTGAACACCATTGGAATTATGAGTTGAGTGGAGGCTAGAAACCATATCTCTTACATTTTATGTAACTAAGTTATAAAACCAACATCTCAATTTTTATTGCAAAGACTCCCCATGTCTTGTTTTGAAACAACTAGATATTTTCTTCATGGTCTGGAAATCTTATATGTAGATTTGGTATACTGTAGTCATCCTTGGCAGTGTTCTAGTGTATATAAAATTTAAAGTAAATGGGTGATGATACATGAATAACATGCAGTTTGAGAGACCTCTATAATTGTGTTTGCACCTCTTCTTCATGTATTCTGTAAAATATTGTTTTGAGTTTTAATATTATGTAAAATACTGTTTTTAGTTTTAAAATATAGAGAACATACATGTGCTATTCTTTCAAACACATTAACATATGATTCCAGACCTAGAAATCCTTTTTCTAGTTATTCTCATAGACCTAAATGGTTGCCTCATCAATTTCCTATTTTGTTCCCCACATGATTTCCAGATCCACAAATATTGAATAGGATTGCTTTAAATATTGAATAGGTTTGATATTCATCCTCAACGATGAATTGGTTGCACAATGTTAGAGTTTTTATTTAATTTTTTTTGTCTCGATGCGATTGGGTATATGTAAGGCATGCGCACTGGAGTGTGTGTTCGCTACATAGGGGTGCACTCTGGTATGTGAGGTATGTAAGTAGTATGTGTAGCAAGGCTTAGATTGGGGCATATACTGTGTATAAACACTGTCTTATTTTCAACAAGAAAACAAAACGAAAATTTTCTATTAAATAAATATGTTTTACTTAAGCATCATTGTCATGTTTATATATACCAAATCTCATCTATCCTTTATTAGGACATATCTATGTCTATGAAATGAAATCACATTTTGTCTAGAAAAACACATTTTATATATATGCTTTTTATAACCTTCAAAATCTATCATTGCAACTATATCGAAAAATATTGATTACTTTGTATATCTTGTTCAAAAAACCATTTCATACCCTATTTTATACTAATGAAAATATTCTACTGATATGTGAAAATACGTCTAAAAAAGCAAAGCTAAGCAACATGAATTTTCTCATATCTTTGTAAAGAATCATTGGAAAATTTTGAGAATGTGATCTCTCCCAATAGCTTTCTTCCTTTGATAATGCATCAACAACCTTGTTTTTCTCCCTGTAAATATGAGAAAAGGTCAGTTCATGGAAGCAATCTATAATGATTCTCATATGTTTCATCTAGTAAATAAGATAGGGCATCTCGAAGAAAGAACTCATCTTCACCAATTTTATGACCACTGTAGAGTCTCCATAGACATTAATAAAAACTATGGACAACCACCTAGCACAGTATAAGAGTCCCCAAAGTGCTATAACCCTTGAACGGTTGTTTGTGCCAAAACTACTATTCCAACTGAAATGATGTGATAACCCTGGCTCTAATACGATATATGTGCCACTTCCACATGCATAGTTATTAGACATCCCATCAAAGAAGCCAACAGGATATCTGGACCAAATATCAACAAGAAGAATATGCCTCATGGAAACCTTGATGGGAATCGGCCCAATTTCATTTAAAAAATTGCTATACAAGGTGTGTATGCACTGACATGTGCATATTATGCACAACTAGCCATATTGGGTGCATATCATACCATCTGTCTATGTGCAACCAATGTGTGCTGAGTGCATATGGTGCGTGTACGTATTTTCATGCATGTAATATGCCACGAGTGGGCCTTTGCAGTAACCCTCAGTTCCATGGAATGACCTAATTAAAGGTTTGATGGATGATATTACACCTACATTTGTCATTGTTGGAAGGGTAGAGGAATTTTATGATTATATTATGAGTTTTATATATGGTGACCTCGCTGCATGACTACATGCACATCGATGATCGATCTGTGGATTTATCTCATTCAAAAGAAATTCTCCAACAAGCGATTCTACCTGCAATTTCGTTTCTATAATTATGAATTGGCTCTAGTTGCAACCTATATTATGGTCGATTCACTCTTTAGGGCCATCGTGGGGATTCTCTGTGGCTAATCTGGGTGGACAAGAGTCATTTCCTCCCTTTGTAACTTTGTTAATAGAGAGTATTCCTTGGTGCACTATGTTGGCAATGTTCTTTATCGAAATCAAAATTTAAACAAGTGCTACATAGTAGCTAGCCCCTGCCAATAGGGATTTGAACTTTGAATATCATGCTTTTACATATTACTTCATAGCAAGGCGATCACTAATTGAGATACACCCCGTGGGATCCCTGCCACTTAGTTTAAATATAACTAAATTAAAGTAAAAAACTGAATTTAAGTTAGCGTTAATGTTTAGAATCCGGTCAATTTAGGTTTTATAGATTGGTAAATCAAGGTATTTTGTTAATTGTAATTATGCACTGTGCAGGGATGCACAACTTTGTTGCTAATTTCATTTATTGAAATATGAATTCATCCACCATAACCCCTTCTCATCATTAAATTAAAGGTGATTTCATGAAAATGTTTAACCTAAGAATTTCATGCTAAATTTATACCCTCTTAATCTAACTAGGCCGCATAGCTAGCGTTACGTTTAATTATTGAATTTTGAAAGATATGAACCAAGTATTATTTCATGTTCTTCATCATTAATGTAAATTTCTATATACTTAGCATGTTCTCCCATGTGCAACTTTATTATTTATTTGCAAATATAATTGGAAATTTGTATTTGATGATTCTTTGTTAAGAAGAAGCACATTAATGTATTTTTTTAATACTATACCCATAATCGTTTTATAATTTGATGCTTATTGAAAGGTTACAAGCTAAAATTTACTTGAAATTTAATCAAAACAAATGTTATATAGTAGCTAGTACCCGTGGCTTAGTTTAAGTATAGCTAAATTAAAGTAAAAACACTAAATTCATGTTAGTGTTAAAATTTAGAATTTAGTCAATTTAGGTATTACTAATGGCTTAGCTAAATTGAAGTAAAAACACTGAATTCATGTTAGTGTTAAAATTTAGAATTTGGTCAATTTAGGTTTTACTAATGGCTTAGTTTAGAGGAAAAAAACCTTTTTTCACAGGAATTCACCAAAATCCAACAATACTTTTTTGAATACATAAATCGATTCAACGCTCCAATTATTTAGATTAAACAATTTAAACTCAAACTTAAAAAAAAAAATGGATGGATTTCGATTAAAATTAACCATCGTGAAAAAGTCATTTCATCTATAAGTTAGACTAGGCCTTTACTAATTGGTAAATTGAGATATTTTGTTAATTGTAATACTTCATTGTGACAATGGAGAATCTAATTCTACTCAACCACAACAATAGTCTTATTAGTCCCTCACATAATATAAAAATCTATTTCCATGGACATTTTCAATAGCTATAATTGAGGATCAAGGTTCCAACTTCCATTATTATGTTTACCACTGGGTTCAATGAAAAGAGAGATGGGTTTAAGCACTGTTGCATATGGCAATAGTGATTCATGAATTGAATTATTATAGATATGATTTTTCTGAAGGAAAGATTTTCTTAGTTTTTTCTTTTTTTAATAACATTTTGGTACTATTAAGCCAAAATAAATCATTATATATATTATATTTAATAAATTTACTTAAAATTTTAAATATATATATTTATATATATATTTATAAAACTTAAAAAAAAGTTTTTAAATTAGTATATTTATTTTATTTTTCAAATTTTACAATTTTTTTTAGAAATATGGTCTTGGTTATAAGTTTTGCCAGTTTCCATAATCATGATCGTTGATTTGGATGACTAAAATTGAGAGATAAAAGCCCATACCAACATAGGATGCTCATACAATCCAATGGCTATTATTTTTCGAGCAACTTGAACTGTTTAACTTGGACCAAGTTCTACTACTTCATGGACCAGCAATATGGCCAACATTATATGTCAACCCGCACCTTTATAATTGAAAGCCAACCTTAAAAATAATTTTTTAATATAAAATAAAAAAAAGTATTAAAAAATATTTTTTTAATCAAAATTAAAAACAAAAAAAGTTGATAGCAAACAAGTTAGTATAATAGCATTATTAGACCACCTACTTTTTTATTAAAAATAATGACCGAGAAAAAATATTAATGGTAATTATTGAATAATTAATAAAATCAAATAAATATGGTAATGAAATCAAATAAAATAATTTTATAAATAGTTCAAATGTTGTGAAAAGACCGAAGAAGCGTTTACTTATTTTCCAGCCATTCTTGGTAACAATGGATTACTTTGGAGAGTTATTTTTAGTTTATTGAATGCACATTTCATGGGTTGTACTCAGAAATCATCCGATGTTGAAGACTCGCCCGATGCTCACGTGAAGCTTATTTAATTTGTATTAAATTAATTCATATCTATTCTGCTGCTCCCATAATTAAATAATTTTATTAATTATTAATTATTTAATAAATAAATTTAACAATTTAAAAAATCGAAATGAACATGGGACAGAATTGAGAAAATATTGCAAAAGATGTCATGCAACTGAAATGAAATACACAACTTGAAATTTAAAAATCAATTAAAATCAAAGAAAAGTGCAAAGGATAATAATATAAAAAATATTAAATATTTTCATTTATTTATAAATATTTAATAAATAAATTTCAAATAATTTAAAAAATCAAAATGAACATGGAATAAAATTGAGAAAAAATAACATAAAAATATTTTAAATTAATTTTCATTAATTTATTAAATAATTTATAAATAAAATTCAAATAATTAAAAAAATAAAATTTCAAATAATTTAAAAAATCAAAATGAACATGGATAAAATTGAGAAAAATAATTAAAAAAATAAAATTTCAAATAATTTAAAAAATCAAAATGAACATGGATAAAATTGAGAAAAATAATTGCAAATTGAGAAAAATAATTGCAAAGATGTTATGGAACATTGAAATGAAGTACACAAACTTGAAATTTAAAAATAAATTAAAATAAAAAAAAGTGCAAAGGTGATATGGATAAAATTAGGAAAAAAATGTAGAGATGACATGGAATGTTGGATTAAAACTAGGAAAAAAAATGTAGAGATGACATGGAATGTTGGATAAAACTAGGAAAAAAAATGTAGAGATGACATACAATGTTGGATAAAACTAGGAAAAAAATGTAGAAATAACATGGAATGTTGGATAAAACTAGGAAAAAAAATGTAGAGATGACATGGAATGTTGGATAAAACTAGGAGAAAAATGTAGAGATGACATAGAATTTTGAAATGAAAGATGCATATGAGTTGGTACCATGAGACATGGATTTTTCAAAAACGACGACTCAACTTGTTACTGTTCAAGGTTGAGGAGCATGCTAAAATTTAGGGTTTAGATAATAACTAGAGATTAAATAAAATCTAAACCACACATCTATAGAAATGAGTCAATACCAATATCAATACCTTGCCCATTTCATGATCAATGCCTTGCCCATTTCATGATGGCTATGTCATTGCCTTGCCCATTTCATGATGGCTATGTCACTGCCTTGAGGCACTTGATGGCTATGTCAATGCCTTGCCCATTTCATGATGGCTATGTCATTGCCTTGCCCATTTCTATTTTTTTTCCTTTAAGCTTCCACATAACTATTGGTATAAAACAATATCGAGTAATGAGGGTTTGGTGCCGGATTTACATGTTTCTTAATAAATTTAAATAATCATTGCAACTAAAATGCTTCGATTCCTAAAACTAGTCGGCAAGTGTATTATCTCGGGGAATCACATTCCGTCGTTGGGATTTATCTTGAATTTATTAAGGTGCATTTGAATGAAGTGGGGACTAGTACTACTTGTCTTAACAAATGTACCATTGTTTAGAGAGTTTTCGGCAAAATCACATAGAGAATAATTTGTCGACGCGTTTCGAACCAACCAGTGTGGTTCATCGTCAGGACAAGATGAAGATCCAATCCAGCTTAGCTTGTTAAATAGTATGTGCAGAGACTCCAACGGCTATATTGCCAACGGCTAATTTTGACCAATGACCTAAGTCAAACCAAAAATAATCTTGTTAAATTTTTAATTATTATTATTCTACGAAAATATTTAAATTTGGTAAAATTATATAATAAAATATTCATTTGTTACTTGTACTTTTATATACATATATATATATTCAACAACCTAACTAATCCATATTAAATTAATAATATTGATATACCATATATTTATTTAATAATAATAATATTTTTATTATAATTATCATTTAAACCTAATGGTCCAATTGACCTTAAATTAATATATTTAATAATTTATATTTATTAACTAATTAACTAATTTATTATTCCAATAATAATACTACAAATAATATTCTAGATAAATTAAATTACTGTTATTCTAAGAAATTAGTTGAAATAGGTAAATTCTATAACTAAAGAATTATTTATTAGTGTACTAGTTTATTAATAAAAGTATATATATGTACCAAAAAACGAATGTTGGTACCTATATATTTATCTAAGGTCCATTTGCCAAAGTATAATTTTATAATTAATCTAATAATTTACTATGTTTATTTAATAATTATATAATTATATATAATGCTATAATAGGATAATACTAATAATATATATAGAATTCATAAAATAAATTACCATGGGTACATTACCATTAAATAAATTAAATTAATTATTATAAAAAATAATAAAATTTCGATCTATAATGTTAAATTATAGAAATTTTGCAATTTTTTTTGTGAAATCCAAAGTAATATGAGTTTGACCAAAAAAAACCTAATACATTATCTATTGCATACAATAGGGATAATAAAGGGATAATAAGGGAACTTAGATAGTATTTTCAGTTTGGCATCATTTATGTTATTGTTGGGGATTTTACATGGTTGAGGCTTATACTCATTATTAGAAACCACTCAACCACTCTTACACGTATATTCTAGATCTATACAATATTTCAGTTAGAGATGTGTGGTAGGAAAATTTTAAAATAAGCAAGAAAATCTTTCCCATCCATATTTGTTTATGTAGTACCCAATGCTTGATGAAGCATTTTAGACCATCCATATTTAAACAAGGATCGCAGGCAACCGGGAGTCCCCACTGGTAGGTAATTTTGTTATAAATGTAAATTTATTTTTATTTAAAAAGCAAATAAATTTGTTCCGCAATGCAAGAAGCCTACCAAAGGAAACCGAAAAGAATGAAGAACGGAGCAGGGTAGATAATTTTGTTATAAATTTTAAATTATTTTTATTTAAAATGCAAATAAATTTGTTCTACAATGCAAGAAGCCCACCAAAGGAAACCAAAAATTATGAAGAACAAAGTGGGGTAGATAATTTTAATTTTGTTATAAATGTTAAATTATTTTTATTTAAAAAGCAACTAAATTTGCTCTGCAATGCAAGAAGCCCATCAATTGAAACTGAAACTTATGAAGAACTAAGTGGGGAAAGCATTCTTGCCCATCAATTGAAACCAAAACTTATGAAGAACTAAGTGGTGAAAGCAAGGCAAGGTTTTAATGTACAAAAAATTTCAACTTAAATTATTATTATTATTATATTATTTTTATTTATTTATTTATGTAGGGAATGTGTTAACACCCAGGTTGTTCCCTATGACTCCCAAGGGAATACGGCCGGGGTAACCACTAACCAATATTTGGGCTACAGCTTCTAGCCTAGCTGTAGTCAGAGAGGGCTCTCTCTATAAGGTTTGTCACTGTTTTTGATAAAAGGTTTTAGGCTAGTTGTGAAGTGAAATTTTTTGGTTGTTTCTGTGTTTGGTTGGGAGGATGCCTCTGATATCTTTTAGAGTCTGTCTGCAGGTGAAACTAATCCATTGGGCAATGGGGTCGTGGACAGTTGTTCCCTTGAGATCTTGACTAGGTGGGGGTATAGCTACAGGGCCTGTGTGTATTCCATGAACCAAATTGTAAATTGTGAGAGCGAGGTGAAGATTTCTTTACTTAAAGCTGACTATTGTGGAGAGAGGTTGCTATTTAGGAGCAATTACTTGAATTCCTGAAATAACAAAGTACTGTGATGATGTAGTATTAAAGGTAGCACTGAAGAATTACTCTTTAAATACTTTGACTGAAGAAAACATATAAGATAGCTGAGACTGAGCTTAGGGTAACCAATGGTTAAAACCTGAGACTATTCTTTTTCCCTGCTAACTAGATTTTCAAGTGTATAGAAAACATGAAAGACATATGAAAGAACAATGAAAGACATATGAAAGAACAATGATCACAAGTGAAACAAAGAGCCATGAGAAAAGCTTATTGAGCCATGAAATACACAGGAATCCTGCGACTTTGAGCCATACACCATCAGGAGATCAAGAGGCAAACATGCTTGAAGAAATCCCACTGTCCTTTGTATTAATTGTCTGAGAGTTTACAATATCAGAATAACAGAAGAGGTATCAAGAGATTTCTTACATCCAGAGTCCAACCCCTCTAAACAAACGCGAGGGGGAATATATAGAAGTTTCATACAAAAATATCTCAGGTATGGAGTCATCTGAGAGGAAAATATCTCTTACACTCGCACATGGAGAGTAGATGAGAAGTAATTACAAACATAAATGACTCTTAAAAAGCCTTTAACTCCTGTCAGGATAATATTTTGACCTTTGGGCATTGCGGAGTCAGCTGTGCGGCTTTATCATAACTGCAGAATGAAGTGCTCTGCCACTTTTACTTTTTGTGTCTTCTTGGCCCTGCCACCTGTGCTTGCTGATGCTGTTGCTGTGGTCGAGTACCTGTGCTGAGTTGGCTCAGCGTCTTCATGCTTGCTGTCATGGCTTTTGCCCACCTGTATATGCAATATAGACTGTTTGCTGAAAAAGATTTAATCTTTCAACTTTGATTCAAGAGTAACCTTATTAAATCTTGCCATGTATCTGGAGGGGGAAGCTGATGTTTCAAAATTGACCCTAAGGTCTCATCAGCCTCTGTATACTTGTAAAAATGGAGAGGCTCATCAAACAGATGTGATACTTCATTCTTGATAAAAAACAAATTATCTAATTTTTCAAAAAGAGTTTGTCCTGTTATTGGGCCTGCTGAAGATGTCCCTGGTGTTTCAGCAATCTGAATTGCTGCAAAAGTGCTTACCCTCTTGATATATTTTTCATGAGAGAGTAACTTCCCTGATTCTAGCAAGTTGGGAAGCCCTCTGTCCTGCAGGGCCGTGAACCTATTCTGAAACTTGTTTATGTCTGCCTGCATATCCTGGATTCTCCTGTCCAGGGTCTGGATTAAATTTTTCATTATTGTGACCCTTTTGATCACAGATATGGTTTCAGTTCTATTTCCAATTCCCATTTTCACCAACTGGGAACTTGTCCTATAATTTAGCACTTCAATCATTTTAGGGGCAAGGTCGGCCATGTTGCCTAGGGAATTTC
>APFE030104438.1:96248-132087 GCA_000404065.3 Pinus taeda | reverse complement strand
ACGCAATACAATTCCCTCATATATAGTGAGGGGTTGCCTTCTAGGGAAAAAAACCCTAAATTAAACATAACTTCTACCGTCAGATCATCCGCCTAATGAACGGTCCAGATTGACTAGAAATTACCAGACTTTTACAAGGTAATTTTACATCTATTTTTAGCTTCAGGGGCACTGCCCCAGAACCCCCGTCGGGGGACTACTAGCCCCTGGACCCCCCATTTACCCCCCCGTGTGGAGGGGTATATAGTCTTCCTAGGGTATACATCCAACTGAAACCTATGAATACAGAAGATAATCAGGCTCCACACCCAACAAGAGAACGTACAACTCCATCAGTTTTAGAGGAAACTCATCAACCTTCCACCTCTAATACTCAGAGTATTCAGAAACAAATTACCATTGAGGTCTCATCATTAAGCAAGCTGGTGGATAAGGAAAAAGACATAAAGGAGAAGTATAAAGAGATCAAATTAAGAAATGAGACATTGAAATCTGAAACATATGCCTAGTATTTCAAACAGAATCCTAGCAATCAGAATAGGTTAATGTTAGTTTTTGACATTAAAACTGGTAAAATGCAAATGACCCTTTTGCAGCCTATAGTCCAACAACCTAAGTCATTAGCAGATTATAGGAAGACGGAATTTGAAGTTTTGGCTAGCGATGTTCACTCTATTGATCAAATTGAATTTCATAAGCAGGCAGGAGAAATGATATACTCAACGATGACCAACAAGGCCATGAGTGTACAAAAACTTTAGAATTCTCTAGACAATATAACAACACATTTTAAGCTAGAGAAAGCATCCTCACATGCAAAGGATAACACAATAAAGTCACTGGAAGACTTGGTTATTGAGATTGGATATAATCCAAATGACATCAAGGCTACAGAAAATCTCATAAAGAAGAAAAATTAAGACAATGTTGCTTTGAGGAAACAACTAAAATTTCCTCCTTTTGAACATCCACAGACAAAGGAAGTTCTAGAGAGCCAAAGCCAAAAGGATGAGATGATGGACTTCATTCTCGAACTAAATGTGAAATTGAAATAAATGGAAAATGAAATGGATAAGTTAGTACAGGAGAAACAAGCCACCATTGAAGCAGCTACTGCTACTACTATTGCTACAGTTACTACAACATTTATTTCTACTTTGGCAGCTTCATTGGCCCCAATAGCTCCACTAGCTACAACACTTCCAACTCCATCAACAACTACATCAGCAATAGGTTCAACAACAACAGCTCATCCTAGTGATGAAGCAGCTAAACTGGTCAAAGTCATGGAGGATATGTCCATCCAAACCACTAAAATAAATAGACTTCAGGAACAAATGAAAAGTCTAGAGGATGAGAAGAAATTGGCTCAAATCATGCATAATAATGAAGTTCATAAGATAAACAAGTTGAATGAAAGGATATAGAAGCTGGAGAAAGAATTGACACTGAAAGAGCCACTAGCCCAAGAAAAACAACTTTTATGGGCCAATATCATTGAGTCAGTCAATGATAGTTGGCCATCTATACAAGTGATATTTGAGCAAAATGATTTGGTCAAAGAGGTTGGTGAAGCAATTCAAAGGGTTAAGGTCGAAGTTGGAAATATGCCAGAAGAAGCCTCAAGAATAATCCAGTTCCTTAACTCAAAGAATAAGTATGAATTGCAGGAGCTTGGAATAGCTGACAGAACTGGGACCATACTAGAGGTGAAAAAGGTAATCACCAAGAGGAACCTAATGATACAGCTTGAAGAGAAGTGCCAAACAATGGAGGTAGCAATAGGCAGGTTCATGGTCAAATTTGATGCTTTGAGGCAAAAAGGTCTACCAAATCCATTGGTAATAAATGACAGGTTGATGCCACATGAAGACTATGATAAGAGAATTAGAGAAGTGGCAAAGGAACAAGCCAACAATTCCTCCATGAAATGGATGCCTATAGGTAAGGTCCTTTACCAGACTTTTGAGAACCTCTTTTACCTCTAGCATGAGGTAAAACATCTTTTTGTAAATAAGCCCACCTTTTCAAAATACATAGAAACCGATGAAGTCTACAAAGAATGGTAAATATTAAATTACCATATATAGAGACTTGGGAAAAGTGAATAATTTGCTATGAAAATGCACAGTAAACAGTGAATACAGAGCAGTGAAAGAAAAATAGCAGATCAGCTAAGTCAAAGAGTATCAGATGAAAAACAGAGTTTAAAGATGAAAAGTATCAGTCAAAGCCCAGAGTAAAAGTATAGCCAATGTAGAGCAACAGCCAAAGACAGAAAACAACAAAAGATCAAAACAACAAACAACAAAATCAGTAAAAGAAGGGACAATTGGACTTTTAGTCTCCTATGTGTCTTTATCTTCTTGCATGAAGATATCTTATTTCCCTTGAATAATTCCTAAAATAGTTTAGGATATTTTGTAACAGTTTTTTATATAAATACTTCATAATTCGAAGTATAATGGGTGGATTATTGAACATTTCTATAGTTATATTGATCTGAAAACCTGAGGGTTTATTGTAAACATTTTCAAGTCAGTAGACTGGACTGAGTAATAAATGCATTGCATTACAGGATTCATGTGTTGACCCACTTCAATGAAGTATCTTTCATTTGTCAAACTGTTATTTTCTTAAGTATTTCACAAACATACATGTTTTTTCCAATTTGAATGAAATAAATGGAATGTTACTACAGAATTTGTTTAAGTACACACTGTCCTGAATAGTTATTCATTTTTATGTTTTCTTCTGATATCCAGAGTAGGGAATTCTTCATTTCTCTCTAGTTTAGATTTACCTCTTTCATTTCCCTCATTATCTAGTTTGAGGAATCTTAAATTACTCCTTGACCCTGATTGAAAAATCACTTCACCATCCAGCCTAAAAGATCTAAATTTACTCAGCTACCTTGCCTTATGAACATTATCTTTAGAACATAATTCAGTCATGTTTTCTTGACATTTGGACTCCATGGCCCAATGGTAAAAAGACAGGTATCTCTCCATCTGAATCAGTGATCCCACCACCAAATCAAATCAAAACCCAAACAAGCTTAAATAACCAGTCTAAAATCAATTAATTCAACAAACTTAAATCATAAAGAGATAGCCCTCTCGAAGCATTAGGAAGGCTAGATCTTGACCTTAAAAGTATGTTTGTGGTTACCTCTATTATTTCTTTCATGACAACCCCAAGGAAATTTTAGAGTGATAACACTGGGCATAGCTTTTGATAAACTTTCTGTAATATCCTGTATGTCCCAGAGTAGCGCGCAGTTGTTTCAGACTCTTAGACACTTCCAAGTTCAGTATCACTGTGTTCTTTGCGGGTTCTACCATCAGTCCTTATCTACAAACCACATACCCCAACTAGTTTCCAAAAGGAATGAAAAACAGACACTTCTTGAGATTGAGCATGATCTGGTTGTTACAGAATCAGTAGTGATAAAATCATGGAGGAGAATATATTATCCCACTTTGGTTGTCCTTTCAAAATCATCACTGATAATGCTCAGGTCTTCAAAGATGCCAAGTTTACCATCTTCTTCTATAAATATAATATCACCATTGAGCACTCCACTATATACTACCCTAAAGGAAATGGCTTGGCTAAGTCCTCAAACAAAGTTATGGTCAGGGTGTTGAAGAAAACCATCACTGAAAATTAAACAAACTGTGAATCCCAACTGAAGTTTTCTCTATGGGCCAACCGAGTAACACCTAAACGATTAACTAGGAAATCACCTTTTGAGCTAGTGTATGGAAAGTTTGTTGTCCTCCTGATCCAATTAGCAGTTCCAGTAGCAAGGTTGCTACAAGAAGTCGAGGAAGAGTTAAGAACCTTGACAAGAAGGATAAATCAGCTGATTCGGCTTTAGGAAAATAGATAACAGGTGGAGGCCAAATGGTCCAATTACCAACAAAAGATGAAATCTCTGTTTGACAAGAAGGTCAAGGACAGACCTCTTCAGCTAGGAGATTTAGTTCTCAGGTGGGATGTCCGAAAGGTGGACAAAGGAAAACATGGAAAATTATATCCACTATGGTTTGGCCCCTTCAATATTGCACAAGGGAGATGGAACAACACATATCTAGTTGAAAACTTGGATGGTGAATTGTTGGAACTGCCAGTAAATGGTCAGTTCCTCAAATTTTATTTTAGAATTAGAAGTATATGTCTTACATTCATTGTAAATATCTAGTGTATGCATTGCAATTATTATTTGATTTTTCATTTTATGTAAAAATTTCTACTTTCATGAAAGTTATCTTTTGATTAGAAGTGACTCCATGCCCAAAGGATTAGTTTGCAGTGTGCAGGTTCTCAACACCTTGTTAGCAAGGCACTGTCCCTAAGTGGAGCCAATGTTGTCACTCACTGCTCAATCACTGCTTTGCAAATGATTAGTTGTCGGTGATGCATAAGAACAATTAAGTTTCCATTTCTTGAGCCACATAAGCTATCATATCTTGATTAAACCATCTCCATTTCGTAGTTCTTGGAAAGAGCTTTCAAACGGTATATATAAGTCCAAAAAGGGACTCCTAGATTAGAAGTTAGGGCCTGTTAAAGATTACCTTTGGAAGATGCAGAAAACAAAGAAAAAAATACTAAGGGATGAAGACAAATCGTAATCAGAGGTCTGAGACAAATCACAATCACAGATTGGGCTTTCTGGTAGGCAAGGGATACTAGCAGGGTTCAAAAACAATGATCTGTTGATCACCAATATCGCATATTGGAAGTTGGCAGGTCCAAGTAGAGCATTTATTAGCATATCGGCAGTTGGGGGCCCCTGACAGAGAACACTCTAAAAAACTTGCAGGGGCCAATTGTGCAATGTAATGTTACATCGTTAGGGGAGGCCTAAAATCATTTACAAAGAAAATGTGGAACAAAACAAAGCCTGAGCCACCATCCTTCTCTCTCTTCCATGTGGCAGAATACGGTAAATACCGCAGTCCTACAATCTCACAGTCTTGTAATCCTGTAGTCCCGTGAGCACGCAGTCCCGCATCTTGTAGGCCTCGGGCATAGAACATCACGTAATATCAGTGATTGGTGCATCGGCATATCGACGGAGCAAAGGGATACCACTCTAAAAAAACTTGCGTGGGTCGATTATGCGATGTAGTGTTGCATTGCTAAGGGAGGCCGAGAATCATTTACAAAGGAAATGTGGAACAAAACCAAGATCGAGTTGCCACCTTATCTCTCCTCCACTTGGCATCAGTACAATGGAATATCAACGAAGTATGAGAAATCAATGATCTACGGGGTTTTCATTCCAAGACCGTGCGGGGGCTGATTCTGCAATACATTGTAAAAGCTCTGTGAAAGGCCAAAAACCAAATACAAAGGAATTATCTAGAAAAACAAAGGTCAAGCTGCCCCCTTCTCTCTCCTCCACGTGGCAGAATATGGTAAATCTCATAGTCCTACAGTTCCACGATCCCGCAGGTCCCGCAATATCGCTATATCATTGTCCCGTAATCTCACATCCTGTAACATTGCAGTCCTACACAATCTAAAACCTTGCGTTATCACCGATTTACAATATAGTGTTACATCACCAGGGGAGGCCGTAAACCATTTATAAAGGAATTTCATTGAAATACTAGGGCTGTGCAAACCCTTTCTCTCTCCTCCATGTGGTGGTACAACAAGTGATGTGGTAGTACAGAGGGTGATGTGGCGGCATGGGGGACACATGTCATTCAGTTTTGGTGTCTTTAGGGGTCATATGGGGCCATTTTCGGGTGACACGTGTCACCACTCATAGGATGACATGTGGCAGTGATGATGTCACACCACAGATTAGCGATCACAAGTGTCTTGGGGAAAAGCTAAAGGTAAGGTGCATTCAGCACTGGGATGTGGGATTCCGAATAACAAAGGAAAAGGCCCCCCACACACAAGTGGAAAGCCTTAGCACCTGAAGAGCTAAGACCCTGGTTCTAGCCCCCAGTCATATGAGGAAAATTACAAAAGGGAATATAATAAACGGGGCTAAGGGGGAAATAAAAAAAGTGCCCATTTCGCTTGTTTCAGAGATAAAAAGCCCATGCTCGAGATTCTTCTCTGTTACATTGTAATACGCAACCCTAGGAAATATCAAGGCGTCAATTTTGTTCAACGGGACTTTAAAGGTAGAAATGACAGGGTCGGCGCTGAAAGTAGCTGTAGCAGTAAATCAAGAGGGAACTAAAGGAAGAAATGACAAGAGTTAGTTGAGCATCACAGGAGACCATACCGTGAACTAGATGCAGCCTACAGCCGAAGTAATTACAGGGAGGTGTGTGGAGATATTGCATTAATGTTTCCTCTATTTTGTGATCTTGTGAGGTTCTTTACTTTATGAGGAAATCACTATTTTTGTGATTTTTTTGGACACAGAGCCTTCCCTAGCCGAGACAACAAGCTAATCTGATAGTTGAGACTTTGCCCAGCGATATTTTGTATTGTATCATGATTGATAACACACCCCCTCTTCTTATAAATAGGGGGTAGCAACACTGAATAAAGGTTCTGAAATCTGCAAATAAAGGATGATATTTTTGTGAAACTGTATCACTTAGTTACATAGATCTTGCAGAATATCACAGGCGTAGTGGTGATTCCCCCTTTTAAGTATTACAATGTGTTATTTCTTGTTTTCATCCATTTTAACTATTTTCTTCTCTGAATTCATGCAAAATAGATGCCAGAATATTTCATAGTTTCCAACAAATTCATTTGCATTGAGTTGTTAATGCACATGCCTGTTTTATGGGTTGAAATTATATCCTTAAACTGCACTACATGAATCGTAGCATACAACTTTTTTTTTCCATTATATCTACCTATAACTTAGATAATTATAGCAAATCTCATGGTTTCAGGCTCTATGTTTTTAATATATAATTATGGGTGCTTTGAGCTCTACATTTTGAGTTATCCCTTCTCTTTGTATTCCCTCATTTATTCCACAAATATGATTAAACTTTAAGCCTTCTGATTTCTCGACCTCCACTATTTTCTATTATATTTCTGGGAACTATGTATGAGTATAAATACTGAAATACCTGACTTGTATCTTTGGATGAAAGAACCAACTCTTTACTATTATATATGTGTATAGAACATGGGTGATGTCTCCTCCTACTTGAGAATCATTTGAGACACACCAATCTAGATATACCCAGGAACTGGTCTTGTAAACAATATAAGGTTGTCTCTAGGAGATACAACACTATCGGAACCTAATACAACTCGTAATTTTTATAAAATATCTTTATGAAAACACAAAAATTCGATCACCCTTGGCTCCTCTCACTTAAGCTCCTTTATCACTTATCAACCATGGGACCACTACCTATGACCAAACTCTTAATGCATAGGCATTGTAATATCATAGTCTTCTATCCTCGTAACTTCTTTTGAAATAACATTCCAAAAACATAAATTTTTTATGCCTTCAAGCTCCTCTTCCATTGGCCCTCTTTCTATTTATCCCATGGGACTAGATATTGTGTCCTCAAGCTTAACACTTCAATTCTAAAGCATTTGGGCTCTTGTCAGGGGCCTATCTCCCTTTATAATTCATGCTTCACCCTTGGTCCTTTGGATGGTCATGACCAAGCACCACCACATATTAGAGCCCCTTCACCATCATAGCTTTTCCAAATTATAATTTACACAGTATTTATGATATTCACATCCCTGATATGGCCCATAGCACTTAGGTGTTAAATCGTCCCTGCACCCTTGGTTCTCTGGAGTTTTCATGACCAACTGCCACATGATTTCAGAGCTCCTTCTATCAAAGCTTCTTCCAATAATAATTAGACTAAAGTTCTGATGGTCTTTCCCTCTAAAATTCTTTATAACACTTGGGTGCTTGGCCTTAGTCTGAGCCCTTGGTTATTTTAGGTCTTCATGACCAAGTTCTAGCATATATCGAAGCCCCTCTCATTAGAAGTTTATTAAATGCTAATTAAAGCAGAGTTAGAATGGCCTCTTCCTCTTAAATGTAGACATCTGAAGTAATGTCATGGTGAAGTTCACATCTCCATGTGGCGCCTCTTGGGTGGTGACACATGTCACCCAAAGTTTCCCTTTAAGTTCTTAAAAATGCCAAAACTGGCTTCCATGTGTCCCCCATGCCACCACATCATGCTGACATCATCAATCATATATGCTTTTCGGGACCAATCACCAGCTGCCACATGCCTTCTTCAGACGAGAGAGAAAAGGCCCTTGGGGTCTTTGGATTTTCAAATATTTCTTTTGTATTTCCCCTTCCTCCATGAATCCAAATCTTTTCAAAGAGATGTATTTGTTAAGGATTTCTGAATATTTGATGTTTTGATGGCATATGCTCCAAATTCCTACCTTGTTTTGTGCTCTTGATCCTTTGGAATGCTTGTGACTGAGTAACAGCCTATATCACAACCCCTCTCATTGAAACTTTTTTGAAAATGAATTTAAAAGGGTTCTGATTCCACCAACCTCTGATAAGCCATCCTTTGATATGTCTTCCCATTGGTCTTCTTGATATTGGGTTCCTACATGATTGGGTTCGAAATTTCGGCACTCCTCTTTAGATTTCGGCCTCTAAAATTTTGGCCTACCTTCAAATTTTCTCTTTCCTTTTGGCTTTGAGACTTAGGATTTTGATTTTTTCCTCCACCCTACAATTTCGGCCTTCGATATTTTCTCTGCACTTTGACCTTTTTGTACTTAGGCTCTCCATTTTTTGCCCACCATTTGACATCATTTGACACCATTGCAAAAAGGTGTAATAAGTGACAACATGGCTCCAACTGGGGATAGTGCCTTGCTATCAAGGTATTGAGAACCTGTAGACTAGTAGCCTTCTATCCATTGGGCATGCATTCATTTTATTCAAGTATATGACAAGCAAAAAGTAAGAACAAAAAAAACTTAAATCATTACTGGTATATACAATGGCTCACTGGTATGTACAATGGTTGAAAGTGGACCTCTTTATTGTTGGAAGTAAATCTTGATAAACTTCCTATTCACAGGAATCTCAAGCCCTTCACCATCCAACTTTTCCAGCAAGAAATTATTGTTCCCCTTTTCCTCAGCAATCTTGAAAACCCCAAACCATAAGGGATCGAATTTTCCATGTTTTCCTTTATCTTCTCATCTGACATCCCACATGAGCACCAAATCTCCTGGCTATAAGGTTCTGCCTTTTGGCTTTCTCTCAAATAGAGCCTTCATATTTTCATTATATTGAATCAGATTTTGAGTCACCTCCCCCCTATTTTTTTGAAGTTCTACCAGTTGATTGATCCTCCTAGTTAGAGAATTTGGCTCTTCATCAACATCGTGTAGAATTTTGGCCAATGGAATTTCTAGTAATATAGGGAAGATTGCATCTTTCAATATAGTAATTCAAAATGAGAATTCCCAGTTGACCTCTTGGTAGTAACTTTATTGGCCCATGAAGAAAATTTCAGTTGTGAATCCTATTTTTTTCTGATTTTCTGATATTACCTTCTTAAGAATCCTTACAAGGGATTTATTTGATTATTCAGCCAGTCCATTTCCCTGTGGATAGTAGCTATTGGAGTGACCCACAATGATGTTATACTTCTGGAAGAAGCTCAAACACTTGGCATACTTAAAAACTTGAGCATTATCAGTGATAATCTTCCTTGGGAAACCGAACCTGGCAAGGATATTCTCCTCCATGAATTTGATAACTACGACATCGGTTGCATTTCTAGCTGGGACTGCTTCCACCCACTTAGTGAAGTAGTCGGTGGTCGTAAGAATCCATTTGCACTGACCACTAGAGGGTGGGTGTAATTCCCCAATGAAGTCTAACTCCCATTGTCTAAAAGATTCTTCAACAAAAATAGGGATTAAAGGAAAAGGTGTTAATTTCTTCTTTTCGATAAACATTTGGCACTTCTTGCAGGCCTGAACATATTCATGTACCTCACCAAACAACCTGGGCCAATAGAAACCTACTTTGATAATTTTATGGTTTGTATCTCTCCAACTATAATTCCCCCCCCACACACACAATTATGGAACTCATCCATCACTTCATGGATCTCTTCTTCAATAAGAAATAAAAGAAAAATCCCCAATGGGTCTTTCCAATAATGTTGGCCATTTGAAATGATAAACTTTTGGGCTTGTAGCCTCAAAGCCCTGTATTTAACTTTATAAAAATTGACTGGACAACTTAGAAAAAGTAAATAGTGGATTATATGTTTATACCAGTGAGACATGAGGTACTTCATTTGAATTCTCTATTTTACCGTCTTGACCTTATTCTGCTCCTCTTCTCTTCATCTTTCTCCTTCCTCTGTCAGCAAATGTATACCCAAGGCTTGGTAGTTTGATTCGGACAAGATTTTTTCTAATCCATGCCCCTTCATGAGCTTCGTGGGTTTGATCTCCAGGTCGTATTCTTGGATTTTAGCAATCCATTTACCTCTTTTTCCTTCACTGTCCCCTTCTACCATAATATCTTTCACATTAGTTGTAGGAACATAATTTGTTGTGCTTGTATTCTGAAGGTCTTCAGGGCCTTGACCAAGGCATAGGCCTACTTCTCTAAAATTTTATACTTTAGCTCAGCATATCGTAGCACATTCCTTAAAAATGCTATTGGTCTCTCATGTCCTTCATTGTTTTTCTACAACAAGACAACAACCACTATATGAGGAGAAGAAAAATAGAAAATGAAAAATGGTTTTAGATAGTTAGGGCTGAATAATACAAGAGTGTCTGTAAATTCCCTTTTGATCTTGGAGAATGACTTTTGAGCTTCTTTAGTCCAATTTATCTCCCTATCCTTCTTCAACATCTGTGTAATTTCTTTAATTATCTCAGCATAATTGGGTATGAAACTCATTAAAAAGTTGATTCTACCGAAGAAAGTCTGGATTTCTTTCTTATTTATCTGTAATGGGATGTTGTTGATGGCTTCCACCCTCTTGGGATCTATATTCACCCCCTCTTTTTCCATGATGTATCCTAGAATCTAACATCACTTAGAGCAAACCGAGACTTCTTAGGATTTAAAGATAGACAATTTTTTTTGCATTTCCCAAAAGTGAGTCGTAGATGTTTAATATGCTGCTCATCCATTTTTTAAAAAGAAATCATGTCATCTAGGTAAATTACTATAAATTTATATTGTTCTCCCACAAACTCTATATCCATTACTCTCTGAAAAGTGGCTCCTGTATTAATGAAGTCGAAGGGCATTCTAGCATACGTAAACATTCCCCAAGGCGTGGTGAAAGAAGTTTTCTCTTGATCCTTAGGATGCACAACTACTTGATTCTATCTAGAAAAACCATCCATCATAGACATATGAGTAGATCCCACCACCTATTACAGAATGTAGTCCATTTTAGGCAGAGGATAATTATCCTTTAGTGAGGCCTTGTTCAAATCCTAAATTCAATACACACTCATATTTCCCCGTTCTTCTTCCTGACACGAACTAGATTTTCCACCAAATCTAAATACCTCAAAAGTATGATAGTTTTATCTTGGATAAACTTCCTCGCCTCTTTCTCAATTAATGGAAGTAACAGAGAGTTAATATACCTAATCTTATGTTTGTATGGTTTTACCCCACTCTTCAAAGGAATTTTATGTTGGATTATGTTAGTATCAAATGTTTTTAAATCATCATTAGACCAAGAAAACACATCCATATACTTCTTAAAATGGTCTAGGTACCTTCACTTGAATTCCTTAGGAACTCCATTGGCCAACTTAATTATCCAAGGATCTTGATCTGAACCAATATTGTAGTCTTCCACCTATTCTTCAAATTCTTGCTCAGTTGGCTTGGCAGCCATATCATTTGAGTTTAACAATATTTCTAATGAAACCAAACCTTTGGAGATAGTATTACCTTTCAATTGTAAAATCTTGTGCCCTACAATGGCTTCTTCCCACTTTTCATGGTGTCCATCTATCACTCTCTCTTCCTCCTAATTAATCTTCGAGCTTGCGAATTCTCCAACCACCTCCATGAAGCATTTGATTTGTTCCTCATCATCAAACACCTACCAATACTTGACATTTTCTAGCTTTGAAGTCTTGTATCTTACTTCAATTTCGTATCTGAGCAAGGGGTTTTGAGGAGGCTTGAAGTTACTGAAAGATACAACTAAGGAATCTTCCATCTGGTTTTCATCTATGGGAAAAAAATGGATGCTAAAGGCTAAGAAAAAATTCTCAATCATATCCCATACCTCATTTCAGTAGGCCTTTAGTCTTGGATGTTTATTTTGGCATTGACTTTGGATTTGTTTCACCACTAGATCTGAATCCCCAAACACTGCCAAGCACCCAATGTTGAGATCTATGGAAGCTTGCATACCTAGTAGCAAAGCTTCATATACAACAACATTATTTATGGCTTCAAAATCCGTCTTGAATGAGAGAGGGATAAAGCTTCCTTCTAGGGATACCAATACCACACCTACCCCATTACCTTCCCTAGAATAAGCACCATCAAAGTATAGCTTCCATATTTTTTTACACTCCAATGATTGTTGGTCTAGTCAAACAGAACATGCCACTTGTGTCTCATCCATGATTTGATCATCTTCCTATAACAACAAACAAGAGACACATTTATTTTTACCATACATGGGGAATTATTCGAACAATCAGTCCTTGTAACTGTCTTCACAAATCTCGCTTCTCTATATAGTTGGCGCCCTTTTGCACGAAAAACAGGAATGAAAGCATATGTTAAATTTGTTTTAATGGATCCTCCAATTTTCAATCCCCATGATCTGGACAAGAGCATACCAAACCTCGTAGGGATTTCAGCCACTATAATATCCATCACAACACTCTTCACAAGGATCTGAGCCAAATTGACCACCAGGCCCTTTAATCAACCCTAGACATTTTACTCTCTTGGAGTCAAAAGAATATAGATCTTTATATGGTCTTGTTATTTGCAACCCCAATTTCTCCATAATAAGCAATGGCATCAGATTGTGAGAAGTTATTGAGTCAAGAATGCAGTTATGTAAGAGAAGTGCATGAATCACCAAAGTGACATAGAAAGGGGGATTTGAAGGGTCTTGTTCCTCAACATGAGGTCCAAAGACAACCATGGGCCTTTCTTCCTCGAGGTTCAGGTTGTCATGCGAAGGAGCTATGGTGGACGGACACATAAACTAAGACACGTGGGCTTTATAATTAGGTTGTTTTAATAGTTCAATCAAAGGGAAAGATATTTTGACCTTCTCCATCTCCTTTTGAAGATTAAAAATAGAAGAGCCCCTATCAGTTATGAAAACATCAACAAGCTCTTTTTATTTATCACAGACTGGTCTAGGTGGTAAAGCTAACTGCTCTATTCTAGATAACCCGGGCTTGCGGAATCCTCATTTTGGTCCTTCATTCCAGATCTTTTCCTCGAAGATCTAAGATCATATTTCTTGTGTAGTTGGGCCTGCATGAAGTAAGAAAACTTTCTACAATAGTTTTCAATCTCACCGTCATCCAATCATCCCCTTCTACTTCATTGCCTCTATTTCATTTCCTCCCTCTAAAAGACAAGAAAATTGATTTTCTTAGACTTCTATTGTTTCTTCGGCATTTTCCTCTGGATCATCTTCCAAATACAATGGAGGCTGAATGTGATCTTCTTTATCTCTTCTCTCCCTTTGCAAGAGTTGCAAAGGAGATCTCCTATACTGAGGATTGTAACTTTGGTTAGGAGTTGGTTGGTTTCGTTGAGGATGGTTTTTGTTTTCTAACTCCAGTTTCACAATCTTGTTAGACATGTTTCTTATCAACTTGTTCATTTCCTCGATTTTATGCTCTTTATTTTACTTTTGCTGGTTTGAAGAACTATATTCCTCGTTTCCCCTTCTCCTATCTCCATGATCAGTTCTCCCTTTCCACTTCCAAATAGAGGTGAAATTAACTTCAACTTCTAAAGCATCTATTTGAATCTGGTCTAAGGGGTGAGACTTCCTTTCTCTTATAGTGAAACCAAATTATGGTTGAAAGGCCACAACAAAAACTACTTTCGCAACATCCTGTGGAGGTTTGATTTCAGCAAGGATACTATTGTACAAATTGTTAAACCTTTTTATGAATTCTCACACATCTTCATTATGTTCCTTCTTCATAACACTTAATTTAGTGAGGATATATTGATGGTCGCTTTTATCTCCCCATTTTTGCATAAAATAATTAGTCATCTCCTCGTAGGTAGAGATTGAAGAATTTAGTAGGGCTCTAAACCATTTCCTGGCTTCCCCATCAAGAGTCTAGGCAAAAAGTATTAACACCACATCTAGGTATTCTACATTGATATTTTCTGCAAATGCGCATAAGGTTTCTACATGCCGCTGCGCTAAAATGTTATCTTCCCCTATGAATCTTAGAAAGAGCTTGAGATAGTCTTATGGCATACCATTCAAGGGTTGTGAAAGTCCAATGGGGCATATTTGTTTAGGACAAAGCCTGGGACAACCATATAGAGCAAGGGAGATGGTAGAAGATTCATTACAGGTTCACGCTAAGCGGGTATCTAAGTCGCAGCTGACTAGGTCTAGGTTGGGAAGCTATCCACACTCTACGTGGGACTTTTTATAAGGATGTCTTTAACCTCTTCAGGTTTGGGGGAGGGATAAAATGAGAAAGAGGTTGAATCGACAAAAGCTTCTTCATTTTTTACTCTATAGTGAAATGAGCCAAACAATGCACAATTTCTTTAGGATATTCCAAAACTTTGGAGGTAGACTCAAGGTAGTTTATCGTAGTTTTTTTAGAGCTATTCGATGATATTTCTGGAAAAGATCTTGTGGAATCTCGAGTGACAGGGGTTTGGACTTTCTGAATCCTTTGGGATATGATTTTCTCAGGGTTGAATGTAGGAGGAGTTTTTTGCTGGCTTGCATGAGAGTGAGTATGGGATCTCTGCAAAGCCAGGGTGCTCAAAATAAGATTCATATAGTGGAGTCCCCAAGGTGAGAGATCTTCAACCGACACTTCCCTTACTAACCTAATAGAGGGAATGTAAAACTTTTCATACCCAGGGGGAAATGTTTTGATTCATTCCATAGAAATGGTGATAGAAGATGTTGTAGCTCCTAGATACAACCCCTTAGTTGAAGAAAGGGTCAATTCCTAGGACATCTTATAGGAGTGATTTGAGGATTTGTTAATATTTGTGTTGCGCTCTATATTTAATATAATTGGAATTAGATTAGCTCAAAAATTGGTTCAATCACCCTTCACCAAGGTAGACCTAAAAATACACATATGTGTATGTAGTCAGATATCACTCATCACGAGGATAAATGATCTAGTATGGTGGCTGATACATAGTAAAATGTAGCTTAATATTTGTCGTTCTAGTAAAAAATGGAGAGAGATAAAGTAAGGAATTAAATCAATTCAGAGGGTTGAATAACATAGAACCCTAAGCAACGAATCTAAGCAAAACTATTGAAGAATAAGGGGATGAAAGTGAAGAAATTCTGGAGCGCATTTAAGGCTTCTAGCTCTATGTTTTCATGGGTAAATTCTGTCACAAAATAGCATTGGTAAATTTGCGATCTCACAGGTACTCTTGGCTACAATATAACACTATTAAATATGTAATTGCACATGTATCGTTTCGACCCTATAACATAAGTAAATCCATAATTTGAGAGTGAATACCAAGAACTTCTTTACACAATTTTAGAGGAATATAAACATACATGGAATGGAAAACAGGGAGGCAACACATGTACTACATATTACTTCTCTTGGAATCATCAAATATGCTTCATTAATTTTTGAAAATGGAGTCCATATCATAGATCCAACAAAGTTGGAATTTGTATAAGCATTAGCACCTCATGAACAAAACATTGAACTAATAGTTGGAAACGCTTTCTGTATACAAAACTCAGAATCTTTGCAAGGAAATATTTTGAACCTCTGGGAATAGGATTTTGGAACCCTTAAAATGTGTTTTGTCCCCCTATTTATAAGGAGAGGGGGAGCTTGAAACAACAGTTACAAAATAGCTTCTAATGTTACAATTATTTGATCGACTAGATCTCTCAGCGTGCACATATTCAAATGATTACATAACATATTGATTCCTTCTTTAAAATGCAACAAATTACCAAATAACAAAACATGGGAAAACTGAATGATGGCTAGAGAAAAATATCTCCATGTCAATTCTTGTGATCACCTCTGACCAGGCCACATCTCTACCACAATGTTCCTTCATCATTACTGGTCGATATCCCTGTCACATTCTCCCCTTAACTACTTGAATTCCCCCTTTCTAGAACTTGAAGCGATCAATTCTGGTGGCATTAATGGTTCTCTGTAACATAGATGTTGACCCATCCATCTAGATACACTCTAGGCTATATTATCGGAACCCGATACATCTCGTAACTTTTATAAAATATTGTTATGAAAAAATAGAACTCTAATTTCCCTTGGATCCTCTTGCTTAAGTTGCTTTATTTCTTATCAACCATGGGACCATTTCCTATGACCAAAATCTTAATGCATAGGTGCTGCAATATCGGAGCCTTCAATCCTCATAACTTCATTTGAAATAACATTATGAAAACATAAAATTTTGATGCCTTCAAGCTCCTCAATTCTTGGGTACTAAAGCCTTTCGGCTCCTGTCAGGGGCCTGTCTCCCTTTATAATTTGTGCTTCACCCTTGGTTCTTTGGATGGTCTTGACCAAGCACCACCACATATCAGAGCCCCCTCACCATCGAAAATTTTCCAAATTATAATTTACACAGGAGTTACGATATTCGCATCCTCGATATGGCCCATAGCACTTAGGTGCTAAATATTCCTTATGGACTTGATTCTCTAGAGATTGTTTTACCAACTACCACATCATTTTGGAGCTCCTTCGATTGAAGGTTCTTCCAATAAGAATTAAACTAAAGTTTTGATGGTATCTCCCTCCAAAATGCTTTGTAATGCTTGGATTCTTGGCCTTGGTTGGAGCCCTTGGTTCTTTTAGGTCTTTGTGACCAAGTTCCAGCATATATCAAAACCCCTCTCATCAGAAGCTTTTCAAATTCTAATTAAAACTGAGTTACGATGGCCTCTTCCTCAAAAATGTAGATCTCCGAAATGACATCATGCTGACATCCTCATCTCCATGTGGCACCTCCTAGGTGGTGAAATGTTTCACCCAATTTTCCCCTTTAAGCCCTTAAAAATTCCAAAACTGACTGCAAAGTGTCCCCCATGCTACCATGTCATGTTGATGTTATCATCCATGTCTTATTTTCAGGACCAATAACTAGATACCACATGGCCTCCTCAAAGGAGAGAGAAAAGGTCCCTCGGGTGTTTGGATTTTCAAAGATTTCCTTCGCATTTCCCTTTCCTCCATGATTTCGGTGCTTTCCAAAGATATGTATTTGTTAAGGAGTTCTAAAACTCAAATGTTCTGATGGCATATACTCCAACGTCTCACCTTTTCCTATGCTCTTGATCCTTTGGAACGCTTGTGATCGAGTGTCAGCCTATATCAGAGCCCCTCTCATCGGAACTCTTTCCAAAGGGAATTTAAAAGGGTTTAGATGACACCAAACTCCTATAAACCATCCTCCGATATGACTTCCTATTGGTCTTCCCAATATCTGGTTTCATTGTGATTAGGTCAAAAATTTCGTCACTCCTCTTTAGATTTCGGCCTCCCTTCGAATTTCAGCTTTCCTTTTGGCTTTGAAGCTTAGGCATTTAAGTTTGGTCTCCTCCCTACATTTTCGACCTTCGATATTTTCTCTCCTGTTTGACCTTTTTTCACTTAGGCTCTCCATTTTTTGGCCACCATTTCACATCATTTGACACCATTGCAAAAATGTGTAATAGGTGACAATGCCATTGATGGTGTTAGTAGGTAGAATGCTACATTCACTCTAACAAGGATGACCAATCATGCAACATTGTGCATTTCAAAAAAAAAAAATGAGATGAGATGCATAAAGCTAGTAGGCTTGCAAATGTTGATGCAACTGCTATAGGAGGTATTACACTATTAACAACATCTACAAGTATGACATGGTATGCTACCAAGAAGCTTTTTGGAATGGCCACTCCTACACCCAAGAGGATGATGTCACGATGTGATAAGACTTTGGAAAGTATGGGGAGGGCCACACCATTTCCAAGGGAAACACCATCAGTATATACACTTGGTGCCATTGCCATGGGTGGAGTTGATCTACCCATGGACACATCAACTGCAATCAATCTACAAGTGGATACTACACCAGAACAAGATAATTTTCTTAGGTGGGAGAAAGACATTTAAGAGAGGAACGAGTCATTAATTGAAAAGGAATTTGATGCAATTTTCATCATGACAATTATAAGATCTTAGACCCTCTTTCTTCGTATGTACCTATTAGGATCCTGGCAAAGGAAGCTTCTTGCAACTCCTACTCCACCCATGGAGATGCCTTTGTATAACATCCCTGAGGAAAATCAAGGCAAACAATAGATATATGAGATAACATATGCAAATCAAGGAAAGGAATCAAGAGATGGGGCATTCTAACCCATTGTTAAGGTGTTGTGTTGGGTGGAGGAACATGATGGTGCTCCTTGAGTTTGGTGCCTCATGCACAATTCCATTATGGCCAACATTGTTTCTTTAGCTATTGTGGTTTTAACAAGGGTATCCATTATGTGGTGGTTGTTCATTGCATTGGTGAGAAGAAGAGAGGGAAACACCATGGTGAGGTGTGTTTTATATACATTGTTGGCTAAGGCAGTCAATAGAAAGAACTACAGAATAAGACAGTTTTGTCAAACAAATAAGTTCTTGATTATAAACTAAATGGAAGTCTATGCATGGGATTTAGCTATAGAATCTCTCCATAATGTTTGCCTTGATGTTCTCAATGACTTGTTGTAGATAACAAGTGGTGTTGGAGCCATAAGTGGTGGATTGCGTCACATATATTGTACTTCATCAAATTTTTAATGAGATTATGGTAAATTATTTGGATCAGTTTACTCAGTTAGCTAAATTTTATGTTTTCTTGGAGATTGTAAAAGTAAACCTATTGAGCCTAAACTCGATATGTGATTGTATGGTTGTTAGAACTATTACTATAACAATTGCCTCATGAAGTAGAGAAACTCCAAGATGAATTTTGAACCAAGATGGAAATAAAGATGCTAAAGATGAATATGAAGATGCACATTATGTCTGAGTGCAGATGTTCCATTTATCTCTTGTTGATGTATTTAGTGCTATAATGTTGTACAATGTAAAATCATTCCTAAGTGTGCAAAGTGAGAAGTGTTGTGGCTAGAAATGAGTTCTAGCTATGATTTTTTCTCTATGAATTGTTTTTCAAGTGTTGCACTCTAATTCCATTTTGTCATGTGCAGAGAATGCAACACTTAGATGGATAATTTATGTATCCATACTACTTACCTAGATAATTAGTGAGTACAATGGATGGAACTTATGTATCTTAGTAGATGGAATTATTTACATAGGATGGTTAGTGAGTCAATATTCATGGTTAGATTGAAGTTAGGCCATGGAGTACGACAAATTCCTAGTCTATATGAGGTATAAGTGATACTTGGGTTTCCAGCTGGTATGTGTTGAAAATTCTTCTAGTGAAGGGAGGAGCATGGACAATTTCTGAGGTGGAAGGGAGTTGCATTGTTTTTCACTTGAGAATCCAAGATTAATTACTTGCTATATTTTTGGAGAGCAATGATGATTTTTTAGTAGGGAGGACAAAGAGGTCCTCATTACAATAAAGAGATATTTGGAGTTTTGTCCAAGGAAAGCATGTGATGGTGCTTGTGGCAGGGACATTATAGACAATGCTTGGTGAAGTACTATAGTAGTAGAGGATATTAAAAATGGCAAAAAAAGTGGTTGGAGTAGCAATTGAGATCGGATGGTGGACAAATGTAGGTGATGTTGTGTTGAAATAATTAAACAAACTCATAACCATGTTGTTTTTTTTGTTGTTGTAACCCATAGGAACTTAGTAGCCCCCCTGACACGTAACTACTAGTAAACCTCTAAGGGGCTATGATATGTCATTCTCCCCATAGCCTGGGCCACAACAGGGGGAATTTGAACCTCGATCTTTCGAGTTTCAACAATTTCACATTTCTCAGATTAACCAATCAAGTTGCCCCCTGAGGACTCATGACCATGTTGTTATGTGAGTCATACATGTTTTTAAAGAAGTTTCATGATATTTAGATGGAGTGGTCCTTAAAAGTATTTTGTACCTGGTATATCCATGAGTTTGAGTGTGTATGTACCCATATCTATGTAACATGAAAATGACATGTCACTATAATATCTCGAGAGATGTACATACCCTTTTATCATGTGTCCCTAATGATGACTTGTATAACTTGTCTAGTTTAGTTCAATAGCCTCTGTTAGGGAGTCATTTAACATTTGGAGTAGTAGGTCATGTGTTGGTTGGATACACTTGAGTGGACCATATTGGTTTTAGACTCTATGAGGTGAAGTTTCACATTCATGGGGAGTTCATCCAAAAGTTGAGTGAACCATGTACACGAAGGACATCCTAGTGAATTGTACACCAGTTAGGTACTCATGCATTATCTTTCTTTTTATGGATGTCAACAAGTTGGTAATATTTTTAAATGGTAGGTTGGACCAAGATAGACTTTTCTTATCAGGAGCTGCTTCAGTTCATGTGTTGGAGAGAACCTCAACAAATTGAGATTACGAAAAATAGTTGTTAAGATTATGAAAAATAGTTGTTAAGGGGGAGTGTTAGATAATATAACACATTTTCATTGTTGTGCTCATTAGTTTGATAAGAACTCTTCCTAAGAGGTTATTGGAATTAGGTAGATGTGAGAAATTCTCTCAAACAAAATAATTGCTAGATTGATGTTTGATTGAGAGATTTACTCAATTAAATTAATTATGTGATCAAAATAATTTTTTAACCTCAAAATAACACTCATATATTTACTTGTAATATTATTGGATAAATACAAATATATCTTCTAAATTTGAATTAACTTTTATTTCTAAATTATTAATGTATTAGATATTTAAAAGAATGAATTATTATGAGTATAATGGCTATATAATGCAGTCTTTGCAAGAAGACGATTTATGATCTTGATTTCACATATCTTGCTTTTATTATTTCTGTGTATGTAAGCTCTGTATCTTGGCTTATCTTATAAGCTAGATTTTAGCTAAATGAGCTGTTATGAGTACGAATGGCTCTATCGATTTTTGTGTCTCAGCTTATCGATTTTTAACAGCAGTATGTCGATTTGTTGGCCCTGGGCCTCTTGAAGCACCAGCATAGTTACTCGAAACCTATTCGTATTTTGGTCAAAAAAGAGCAGAGAATTATCTTCCCATTATGATGGTAAGTAAGCCTTTGAGATTACGCTGTTACACTAATATTGTGTAACATTGAAATGTATTTCAATATTGTGATCTCATACCTTAATGTCTCCATGTTACGTTACGTTAATATCAATATATATCAAAACAATATTACAGATTTATATATAGGTGTTAATATATATTAAAACACAGTTCGATGTTAAGGTATCGTGAGGAGTTGAAGGTAAAGTAAGGTTAGGGTTGGAATTTCTAAAAGAATAATTGGTTTAATTTTGGTTTTTGTTTTTAAAATAAATTTTTGATTACATATATGATTTAGTATTTTAAAAATTTATTGTCACAATTATGTTATGAAAAATTCATAATAAAATTTATAATGGAAAAATTAAAATAAAAAATATGAAAAAAAACCATTTTTAATGGATAGACTATGGTCTTCTACCATTTTACGTACTATTTCAAGCATAGTTACTCAATTTAAATTCTAATTCTGATTCCAATATGATACAATACAAAAAAAATTGCACCAAAAAAATATCAATTCTAGCTAGTATATCTCAAAATATTCATTCATATATTTCAAAATTTACCAAATTTATTTACAATGTGAGCGTGTTACTTTGGCTCACACTTCTAAATGCTCCATTCTGAAGAATATAAATGGCAATCCATTTATTTACAATGTGAATGTGTCCGTTGCTTTCGCTCACCCTTCTAAATGCTCCATTATGGGGAATATAAGTGGCAATTCATTAATATAGATATCTGTTTCTAATCTCCTCATCTTCAACTTTGATTTTTCTGGCCTATATCATCTCTATACCTTTTTATGAGTGATTAGGCGGAATTAAATTTAATTGACAAATATTCTATTTTTTTACTCATTCATTCGTAAATATGACGTCAACCCATATGATATTTTATTTAAGAAAACAAGGAATATTTGTTTTTCTAACCTAATGAATCCATAATTCTAAAAAATAAAACTTGTGAAGTTGGGAAAATCTAGAGGCACACATGCTCCTTACAATCCCGGGATTTAATTAAGTGCGGCACATGCATACAGAAGCCTTTACATCTCCACGTATGTCTTGCGGATCAAACTCGTGGCGAGTCGCGAGCATCAGTTAGAGGCGCAGTCAGTGTCAGGGTGTGGACTTGCTCGCTATTGAATCCCACGAACGTTTATCACGGCACGCGATACAAAGGCCAAAAGAATTGCAATGCTATACATTGGATTCATCTACGGCCGTGGAGGAATTGCCTGGCTAATTGCTCGGTTAAAAGTGATTGGAATTTGGGTAAAATAAATTAAAAAAATAGTAACAGTGTTTAAATTATATTTTTGATGGTGGAAATGGATTTAGCACCATCAAAAACTTTTAAGGTATTTAAAATATTGAAAATTAATAGTTATAATTAGAATTTAAAAAAAGTTTGACTACATTTTATCAAAATATGACAGAATTTCCATGATTTCAAAAAACAAAAAAATCTAGTTTAACTGCGACCTATACATTTACATATTAGTTATTTCATAGTTCAAATGTCAAATCCCCTTGCAATTTCAGGTGAAAAAAAAAAAAAAAAAAAAAAAAAAAAAAAACCAATTTCTTATGCAAACAAATAAAAATATATATATATATATATATAATATCGTATTAACCAAATGAGAAAGCTTGGCTAAAGGGAAAGCAAAGACAGTGAAGGTTGCCAAAGGGATCTAAAAAATTGGAGGTTTGTACTCATCCTCACATTCACAAGTTTTTCAATCAAGCGGTCAAGCAAGGGTTCCCTAAACCATGAACTCAAAGCTTCATTATCCCTATTTTTAAAAGTAGGGATACAAATAATGATCTGAAATTGAAACTACTTGTAAATGCTTAGCAAGGTATTCAATTAAGTAAACATACATGTTTAAGAGGTTTATGTCTTTTCTTTTGTTTATGTGTTTTAACTTGATTTTTTTCAACTGATATTAGACATATATATCAGAAATATAAGGCAGCAAATAAAGTCACACATAACAACAAATTTAATAAGGAGTTCACCCCAATCTCATGGGCTACATCTCATGTGAGCTCTAATCAACTAGACTTGGCTCTTTGGGATTATGGCTTGAATTCTTTTACAAGTTCCACACTCAACTCCAAAAGGTTACTGACTGAACCTATGGGTTTAGAAAAACCATATACATCTCTGTCATAGTTGTCCACTTTGTGCAGGCAAATCTAGGCTCCCTTGGATTTGATTCCTTCAGTAGGTGCACTAAGCTTCCCTGAGCTTCTTAATGGCACAAACTCCTTCAGAATGCTTCAAATGTCTCTGAAACCTCTGCTACTATCTCCATCACATATCTGACATAAACAAATGACTGTTCATTTGCTCAAAATGAGCACTGCATCCCCAATCTAGGCCTTCTCCCATGGATGGCTCTCGGCCGCCTGAAACTTCTCTTCAGCGTCTTGGCCTTTAGAAGTCTCCAAATGCTTCTGAAAACACCTTGATTGGATTCAGAAGGTTTCTTACAGTAGCAATAGGCTTTTGTTTCACCTCAAACAAATGAACCTAGCCCAGCACAGCTCAATCACTGAAATGGCCCTAGTGGCCCTGAAAGCTTCCCTGAAGCTAAACAGTGAGAAGAATGCCTCCAAAGGCAAAATGAGTTGTAGAAATGGATTCAGAACACTGAAATCCTTCAGGAATGACCTTCGCTCCACATTCAATCGCTGCACACTTCTCAATGCAGCTCCCAAACTGATTTAGCCCTAGTGGCTCCTAGAACTTCCACGAAGAAAAATCACCTGAAAATGACCTCGGATGACTATGAAACCTATGCCAATGGCTTCAGAAGGTCGAAGAGACCCAAAATAAATAAATAAATTCGTCCAAAAAGGACTTTCCTAGCCAAAATTATGGCTCATTAAAGTTTCTCCATTCTGCCCTAGAAAAACTCCAGTTAGACTTTTAGTTAGGGCCAGATAGGCCTGCCAAATATGGCGGGCCTGCCCAAATTTGGCGCCTCCGCCAATGCCGTCGCTATAAAGACTGGCAGTTAACTGTTGGTCTTTAATTCCATGTGACCGGAATTTCGGATCGGGCAGTTATGCTTGGATTCCATGCAAGGCAGTTTGGTTAAACGAGCGATGGCGCTCCGTTAACTCCACGTTTATGGGATATGTGACCACATATCAACATTGACCATTTGTAAATAGCGTTGGGGATTAGGATGAAGGCCCGCGGTTATGGGGCTGGGGTCACATGGTATGGGGGCTGGCCCCCTTCAGGCTAGCCCATTTCAACCTGAAAATTCAAATAGATTTGCCTCCATAACCCTTTCAAGAACTGCGGTGGTGGCCCAATGGGAAGGCGTTTGACTTGTGGACCGTAGGTCACCGGTTCGATCCACGGAAGTTACAAATAAACTTTTAACATATGCCAATCCTCAGCTGACGTCATCCGGGCCACGTGGTGGTCTCGGAGCATGCCACGTGGCAGGGTTTTATTAGCCTGCCCAAAGCGAATATTCTCTGGAATATTTTGCAGAATATTATTTTTTTTAATATTTTTTTTGAAAAATATTCAAAAATTAAGGGTTATTTGGCGATTTTGTTTTTGGCATAACTTTCTCATACGGCGACCATTTTTCGAACCATTTGTGGCGTCGTAATCAGGAGGACGAGCTCTATTCGATCATTTAGATTTGAACCAGTTCTAAGCACTTTCATTTTTGACCATTTTACGACACTTGGTTCTGAGCTCCTGATCACACCTCCTAAATGAAAGGCTTTTGGTCCTCAAAAGCTTACTAAATCTCTGAACTGAACTGTACAGCACTTGAGAGAACACAAGCATCCTCTTCCATTCAGCCAAATCAACATACTGATGCCAAATATCCTGCCTTATCAACTGTCGTCATGATGACTTTTTGCTGCATAAGCCAAGTACTTGTCAAATCCCGACCAAGCTTGTTCATCAAACAAACTAAAAATTTGCAGAAACCAGCAATGATATTTGCTAATATATGAGCTGAAATATTCCTCTGAACATGTGGGCTTACCAACTGTCACGATGCCCATCCATGGCACCTCCGCTTCAGAAGAAGAGCTGCCTCCCAAATGAGAAGGCTTTTACCGGCTATAGCATGCTGAATGTACTGCAAATGCTCATCCCAAACTCTTGGGAAACTTGCTGCAAAAACTTCTCAAAAGAAGTAGAGACCCATGTTGAAATTTGAGCCCTCTTTGCATGCATGCTTTTCTAGCTCATACAATTGTGCACAGCTTTGCACCAAATTCTTTCCCTGCACCAAATGACACCAAAGGTATCTTGTGCAACAAGACAATCATCAACAACAATTTGTTCTGAAATATGCTGAACCATGGACTCAACCATCAACATAGCAAATATGTACACAACCAACACAAGTCAACACAACATAAGTGGCACAATCGACACAAGTAGATGAAACATGTGACACAATCGACAATGTAAAAGTGTGCTCACAAGCGACACTAGTCGACCAACAACAAGATACATTTACAAACACCTATGCATGTATCATATACAATGAACTATATACAGTTTGACAAATACACCTACAACAGTTTTGCAAAGACCAATAGGTACATCAACCCAATAAAAACACATATGGGTGACAAGCGTTGAAATGAAATACATTGTTGTAAAACAAGTGAGTATTATACTCATCTTTTACCATCCTGCAACTTGCATTCCCTTAACAAAAAAATGCATTCAATCAAAAGACATGCAACTTTAATTGGATAAGAATTCTAACCATTTCTTACCAATCCATTTCAAAGGTGCTTCCTTTAACTGCACATCGATATCAACATGTGTATCATCCTGACACATATCAGTGATGGAAACTTCCTTCCCATTCTTGCCATACTCTTTCTCCAATTTCTTCAATTTTTGTGGAAGCATTGTTGGATTCAGGGTCCAACACCTTTCAGCAGTATGTCCTTGCTTATGGCAATAAGTGCAACACATGTTCATCTTCCTGATAACATGATTTGCATTGTTCAATGGAGCTTTGGCTTCTTGCCTCCTTTCCTTCAAAAGTTTCTTGTATGTTGCCATTCTTTTCCAACATCTAGAAACACTATGGTTAACCAAACCACAAAAAGAACATGCAATTCTTTTCCAATGCTTATGTAGAAATTTTCCATGCTTTACATGATCAAAGGAAATATGATTGAAATCAGATTTATACCTTTCTCTTTCACCTTCATTACGTTCATGAGGAGGTGAATGAAATGAAGAAGAAGCTCCTTTTGGAACACCATCAATCCCTTCAATGGTTTTAGAGCTTTCACAATTCTCTTGTTCAAGTGCATACTTATGCACACCTTCTTCTTGCAAGGTATGTTTTAAACTATTGCATTCCCCAAGAATACAATCTTTACCAACTTGAGGCAGGGAACTTGAAATGAAACTCCTTCTAGGAACTGTTTCAATTGCCTTCATGGCCGCTTTGGAACTTTCTCCATAAGATTGTCCATAGCCAAGACCCAAATACTTAGGCCTTACCTCAACCATTATTGGCTCAACTATACCCTATGCATGTTTGCCAAATCCTTTTCCTTCATATCCCATTTTGGACATCAACTTGGACCGTATGCCTTTGGTATGTTTCTCAAAAGAACCAACATAAACATTCTTATAAGAATTTGAAGACAAACTAGAATTGTTTACCTCTTCTTCAAGCTGATACTTGGCTAAGGCTTCTTTGGCAACAAGGAGTTGTGTCTCCAACTCATGCATCCTTTCCAGATTCATGTTTGCAATATGAAGTTGGCCTTCCATTTCCTGCAATTGGTAAGAAAGCATCTGCTTCTCTTCGCTCATGGAATTCCACTGCTCTTGAAGTCTAGAGCTCTGTCTTTCATCCTCATACATTTCTCTCACCATATTCATCATGATGAAAAATTCTTGCTTCAAACCTTCATCAAAGAATCTTGTGAAAGAGGAAACTTCACTTGATGAAGTTGTGATGATAATGTCAATGAACAAGCTATTGTGATCAAAACTTGCAAGACAGTCAAAATATCCTTGCACAAAATAATCAAAAGACAACTACACCAAAGATTGACTGAAAAGAGCGTTTATCTACTTTGCAATTGTATAACAAGAGAATTTTGAAGGCTTCCTGGCTCTTTTCAGGCTCTGTCTATAGCTTTATTTGACTGCTTTTGATACAAAGAAGCAACAACCTGCTCTGATACCATCTTGATCCAAAATTGAAACTACTTGTAAATGCTTAGCAAGGTATTCAATTCAGTAAACATGCGTGTTTAAGAGGTTTATATCTTTTCTTTTGTTTATGTGTTTTAACTTGATTTGTTTCAGCCGATATTAGACATATATATTAGACATATAAGGCAACAAATAAAGTCACACATAATAGCAAATTTAATAAGGAGTTCACCCCAATCTTGTGGGCTACGTCTCCTGTGAGCTCTAGTCAACTAGAATTGGCTCTTTCGGATTATGGCTTGAATTCTTTTACAAGTTCCACACTCAACTCCAAAAGGTTACTAACTGAACCTATGGGTTTAGAAAAACCATATACATCCCTGTCATGGCTGTCCACTTTATGCAGGCATATCTAGGCTCCCTTGGACTTGATTCCTTCAGTAGGTGCACTAAGCTTCCCTGAGCTTCTTAATGGCACAAACTCCTTCAGAATGCTTCAAATGTCTCTGAATCTTCTATTAATATCTCCAACACATATCTGACATAAACAAATGACTGTTCATTTGCTCAAAATGAGCACTACATCCCCAATCTAGGCCTTCTCCCATGGATGGCTCTAGGCTGCCTGAAACTTCTCTTCAGCGTCTCGGCCTTTAGAAGTCTCCAAATGCTTCTGAAAACACCTTCATTGGATTCAGAAGGTTCCTGACAGCATAAATAGGCTTTTGTTTCACTTCAAACAGATGAACCTAGCCCAGCACAGCTCAATCACTGAAATGGCCCTAGTGGCCCTCAAAGCTTCCCTGAAGCTAAACAGTGAAAAGAATGCCTCCAAAGGAAAAGCAAGCTACAGAAATGGATTCAGAACACTAAAATCTTTCAAGAATGACCTTCGCTCCACATTCAATGGCTGCACACTTCCCAATGCAGCTCCCAAACTGATTTGGCCCTAATGGCTCCTGGAACTTCCACGAAGTAAAACCACCTGCAAATGACTTCAAATTGCTGTGAAAATTTTGCCAATGGCTTCAGAAGGTCGAAGAAACCCAAAATCTAAAAAAAAATCGTCCAAAAAGGACTTTCCTAGCCAATGTTATGGCTCATTAAAGTTTCTCGAGTCTACCCTAGAAAAACTCCAGTTAGACTTTTAGTTATGGCCAGATAGGCCCGCCAAATATGGTGGGCCCGCCCAAATTTGGCGCGTCCGCCAATGCTGCTGCTATAAAGACTAGCAGTTCACTGTTGGTCTTTAATTCCATGTGACCGGAATTTTGGAACGGGCAGTTATGCTTGGATTCCGTGCAAGGCAGTTTGGTTAAACGGGCAGTGGCGCTACGTTAACTCCGCATTTATGGGATATGTGACCATGTATCAACATTGACCATTTGTAAATAGTGTCAGCGGTTAGGACAAAGGCCCGCGGTTATGGGGCTGGGGTCACATGGTATGGGGGCTGGCCCCCTTCGGCCTAGCCCATTTCAACATGAAAATTCAAATAGATTTGCCTCCATAACCCTTTCAAGAATTGTGGTTGTGGTCCAACGGGAAGGTCTTTGACTTGTGGACCGTAGGTCACCGGTTCAATCCACAGAAGTTGCAAACAAACTTTTAACATATGCCAATCCTCAGTTGACGTCATCCGGGACACGTGGTGGTCTCGGAGCATGCCACGCGGCAAGCTTTTATTAGCTTGCCCAAAACAAATATTCTTTGGAATATTTTGCAGAATATTCTTTTTTTTTAATATTTGTTTTGAAAAATATTCAAAAATTAAGGGTTATTGGGCGATTTTGTTTTTGACATAACTTTCTCATACGGCGACTGTTTTTCAAACCGTTCGCAGCACTAGAATCAAGAGGACGAGATTTATCTAGTCATTTAGGTTTGAACCAGTTCTGAGTACTTTCATTTTTGACCATTTTATGACACTTGGTCCTGAGCTCGTGATCAAATAACCCCTCTAATTATCGGACAATTATGATCAGCACTCTCCTAGCCAAGTTATATGGTATTATTTTGGAAAGGAAGTTGAGCATATGGATTGAAAGTGAAGGTAAGCAGGCTAAAGGCCAATTGGGTTTTAGAAAGTAGCTCTCAACAACAGACCACCTTGTTATGCTTAGGATCATTGTGGAGGAATGGCGCAATGATAAATCCAATTTCTTTTGCTGCTTTGTGGACTTTAGAAAGGCTTTTGATACAGTTCCTAGAAACAACCTTTAGAACAGATTAGAAGAGCTAAAGGTTCCTTTTGAGTTGAAAGTTGTCGCTATAAGGTTATACGAGAATGTAATTGCCAAGTTAAAAAGCAATGAGGGGTGGTAGTGTAATATCAGAGTTAAACAAGGTCACCCCCTCTCCCCTACCCTATTTGGCATTTACATCAACAAGCTAGAAGGTTGTTTAGAGGGAGCATGATGTGTTGGCACAATCTTACATAGGATAGTCATCATCCTTCTTCTCTACGCTGACGATATTTCTCTTCTCGCAAAGTGCCCATCTGATCTTGATAAGCAACTTAGACTTCTTAAGGATTTCTGCTCTACCATGGGTATGATTGTTAACACTGATCAAACAAAAGTTATGATTATCAAATCCAAGAAGGACACTTAATCTAATTTTATGTATGACAATAGTAACTTGGAGGAAGTGTCTTCCTACAAGTACCTAGGAATTGATATTCATCACAAGCTCAACTGGAACTATAGCATTGAGAAAAGGATTAATGGAGGATGGAAAGCTTATTTTGGTTTTGAAAATAATTGTAAAATGGCAAACCTCGTAATGTGGGATAAAAAAAAGGTTCCTCTTTGAAACTTTACTCACTCAAGTTATCTTATATGGATGTGAGGTTTGGGGTTGTAGCATATCTAGAGAATCTTGGAGAAAGATTGAGCAAATTGAGAAACATTTTATAAGTATAACATCAAAATTAAAAACAACACACCCTATCCTATTCTCCTTATAGAAGTGGGTCTTTCCCCTATCGAGACCCTAGCTATGACTAGGCTTCTATTGTACAAGCACAAACTCAATAACATAGGAGACCATAGACTTCCTAAGTTAGCTTTAAATTCCAGCCAAAACCACCTAAGGCTCAAACGAGGTTGGTATAAAGAAACCAGGGCCTGGTTAAACAATTGGGAGATCGATGAGAATGTTGCATTGCAAAACATTAATAACATTAAAAATATTGTTGCTTCTAATTTTCAAAGAAAAAATGTGGTGTGAGAAAGATTTAGCAGTAAAAGAAAATTAAGATATTATAAGGAGGTCATCAACCCCACCCTAGAAAATCAAAAGTATCTCTCTGTTTTAACTAGCTCAAAGAAGAAAATTAATATAGCCAAAATTAAAAGGAACTCTCATGAGCTCCATAGTGAAACAGGTCGTTGGGCAGTTCCTAAAACACCATGGATGGAAAGGTTCTCCCATCTCTGTGAGAATACGAACATCGAGGATAAAAATCACTTCCTCTTAGAGTGCCCACGTACAACCACATTAGATCTTAGTTTCCAATTCTTTGTTGCAATACTGACCTTCCTAGCCTTTTACGATGTCAAAATTATAGTGAGCTCAGGAGGCTTCTCTCCAAGCTTTTTGAACATAGGAATAAAATCTTAAATCAAACTAAATAATTTGTCTGATAGACCAAAATTTGGTCTCAGTGGACGTTAAGCATCATCATCATCAATATCACATTTTTATAATACGAATTTGTAAATATATTTGATTACTTTTCATGTATAATATGTTAATATAAATATCATTAAAGTTAATATATTGATGAAAATTTCTTAATTTTTATAAAAAGTTGAAAATAATTTTTATAAATGGTTGAAATTATAATAACTTATGTATAAGGTGTATTATTTAGATTCTTTCAAAGATTTATTAAAACCAAAAGATCAAATCTCTTTGTAATTTGAAAGAGATTTCATTCTGGTGAGTGTTCAGTAAATTTAAAGTTAAATAAATATTTAAATAATATATAACTTAATGAAGTCAAAATCTATTAACCTATATTAACAAAAATTAACAAAAAATAAACAATATTTTAGAATTTGTATTTTAACTTAAAATTATTTTTTATTACTCATATTGATTTTTAATTTTTTCTTTATTTTATACTCCATTTTTATTTAAATTTAATTATAATATATATTAAAAAAATTTAATATTTTAAAATTATTTTTCATTTTATCTTTTAATAATTTACCTATATTCTATAGCTCGTGATTTTCATATAATTCAAAACCATGTATATTAACTTTTCAATATATTTATCTTTTCGTTATATGAAATTTAAAATTTAAATTTAATAATGATAATTATTTTAAAAAAATCTTCTTTTAAGATTTAAATAATTTTCTTAAAATTCCAGACCATGTGAAGCTTTACATCTCATTGATTTAAAATAATGTTAAAGAAAATCATCTTTCATATTAATTATTTAATTATGATTTTGTTCCGAATATATCACCACCATTATTATTATTATTATTTATTTTATATTTTCGTTTAAAAATAATTTAAAGATGGCGTCTCAAAAAAGCGATGTTTACACGCATAAAACATTTTTATGTTCCGAAATTTGGGATTTGTTTGAATTTAATTTATAATTTTTTTCCCACTTCGAAGTGTAAATAGACCACTTTGATGTTGTAATCCATTCGCAATCTTTAGCAACCGTACAAACCCAATTGCATTATGCACTTTTATTAAAAACATAATTACTTTTCTTAGTAACTAATTGCATGATGCACTTTTATTAAAAACATAATTACTTTCTAAGTATTGTTTTTAGCTTTTCAAGTCTAAAGATGGAAAGAGAGATACAGCAAGGGCTCTGTGGATTGCAGTATGTTCAATCCTCTTTAGAAAAAATTGAACAGGTATTATTTTCCTCTACGACATCATTCCCAAAATTCTATGCGGTCCCGATTATTAATGAATAGAAAAATTAATCGGAAAATATGGGTGAGATTATTTGTAAAATGATTCCAAATATTAAAATTTCAGAATCAGGAGTTGGATTTGCATTCATATTGCTAATATCTTCATATACTACAGGTTGGTAGGTGACTGGATTTAGAGATTTGAAAACTGGTGAAATTATTATAAAAATAGATTCCAGACACCAAAACTCCAAAGAAAAACTCAAATAACTCAATTGTTCTGCAAAATGATACAATACAAAATCAAGGCACTACATCCTTCCTAAGAACCCTATGGAGGATTACCTCAACCAGATAACCTGCGTGATCATGCTATCTTGATTCATCTGGTACAGGCCAGTATTCACACAGCATGAGAGATCCCTGATCTTCCCAACTGTATAACAAGTTACACCACGATTCCTCTGTACCTTGATCCATCTCCACTTTTGGCAGACAGTGCCATTCATCCAAACCTGAACCTGGTGGGGGCTTCTTTAGGACACCTGTGGTTACTTCTCCCTCCACTACTATTTCTGGGGAAGACCTATTAGCAGAAGCAGCAGCTATCAGGGGAACCCCCGGTGACTCTGGACTTTCAATCGTGCGCGGGCTGTCGATATTAAAAATAGAACTTGCAGCTTCAGTCATATAGCTGCAACACCCACCTTCCTGTTCTTTAATGGTCGTTGGATAATTTTCTCGCGATTGCTCTGTGCAATTTAAACAGATCTCCGACTTCACTGATAACTCCATGGGAGAAACAGTTAGGTTGGGTACTGAATTTTCTGGTTTTTGCTGGGATTCGATCAAAGAAGCCCTAACGTTGCTGTTCTGATCACTGATTTTTAGTTCCCTGCTCAGCCACTGCACCTAAAGAGATATGCAAAACTATTTAATCATTTTTTCAAAATTTTCAGAAAAATTAATGTGATCACAGATTTTCTTTTTTCTATGTGATTTACAGACCAGGTAATCAAGAAAACTGAACTCATAACCCCCTCTTTAACAATGGAGACCCAAAATTAAGCTAACCCTTAATAGCTAAACGTTGATAAATCTTATTTACGAGACAAAATCTTTTGGATATCCCATCAGATCGAGATAGATAAAAGACTAACACAAAATACTAAATACAAATAACGAATGTGGAAGAACATGATAAAATTAAAATTAGATCAAAATTTCCTTTCTGCTTAAAGTTGCTGTAGTTTTTCAGATCTGTGATATGAAGATTGGAGAAATCATACATATTAGATTGTATTAATACCTCATCTTTGAATTGTCTGTTTTTTTGCAGGAGCATATCGTAGTTCTTCTTAAGAGTCTCGTACTCGTGCTTGAGAACATCGAAATCTTTCTCCATCTGCTTGGTTTTCCACCTGGCTCGCCGATTCTGAAACCATACAGATATTTGTCTCGGCTCCAGACCTAGTTGCTTTGCCAGCTGCATTTTTCTGTCGGGATCCAGCTTGTTTCTCAGCTCAAAACTTTTCTCCAATGTCTTCACTTGTTCGAATGTCAATTTTCTTTTCTTCTCTCCAAAATGCGGGCAGTCATCCGATCCATCTTCCTCCCCATTGTCATGGTCAGACAGGTCCATGGCTCCTGAGAGGGAGGAAGAACTCATTGATCGTTTGCGTGTATTTTCACATTCATTGCTGGTTAGAGATACAGCACCTGCAGTTGTGGCCATTTCATCAATCCACTCTCAAACTCCAAAGGAATATCTATAAACACAATTTATATATACATGTCTACCGAGTTTCAATGTGTATATGTATCTTTTCAAAATTTGCGATATCCTGTGTTATTCCTTCTCTATTGTGTTCAAAATTTGCGATATCCTGTGTTATTGCTTCTATATTGTGTTCATGATTATGTTTATTTACTATGTTTTTTTTATACATAACCATGATTGTCTTTATTTACTATGTTTTTTTATTACATAACAATGAGATCAAGTTTATTTGAACTACCTTAATACTAATAACTAGAAGGAAAAATGTAAAATTAACTAATTGTGGAGCCAAATAGACATAGTACACTAATTACTGAAAAGAGAAACTAAAATTAGTGACATAGTACACTGAAAAAACCTAAAATTAACTAACCTTTTGGGAGCCCAACAGACATCGTCTCAGCCATAGATTTTGTCTCAGCTATAGAGTTTGCAGACTGTTCCTCATTATTAGAGGAACGGAAAGGTATGCCATCACAAGCCATGCCCTTATGCTGCTGCTATTGCTACAATAAACCAGATTCGGGCTTCCATAAATACCTAGAAATAGAGATCATCTTTGGCAATTTTTTTCTTCCCTGGCAACAAACTTGAGAAGAATCCCCAAATATTTTATGACACAATCAAACTTCTAAGTTCTATCATGATCCAAACCCAAAGCTTCATATTTTTAAGAGGCACCGAGCTCACACACAAAACAAAATCAAATAAGTAGCAGAGATTCTGGAATCTATATTTAGGAAACACTCATCCATAGTGGAAGGAAGTGGTGATGATGTGCACAGAAATGACTGTTAGAGGCCAAGAAAGCCAAGAAAAGATGCTGTTTGTTCCATTGACTTCAAAGGTAGATCAGCCCACTGGTATGAATCTGAATCCATTTAGAATGGATTCTGAAGAAAAACTCAAACCAATCATCTCGACCCAAATGATCACCTGCTCCCTCTATGAATGTAGCGTAACCGAGAGCCTAAATAGGTAAGTTTCCTTCAAAAAGAGGCTGAGAAAGCGCCACACGCCTCAAAACACCTGCCGCGTCCGCTTCCCCCACATGACTTTTTGTCTTGTCACATCTCTTACTTCCTATAGAACACGGCAGAAGGAAAAAAAAAATCACCCTTCACCCGAAAGTCGGAGAAGCCGTTTCCTCATAATTTGACTTAAAAAAAAAAAGGAATTTAGAACCCATACCTGCAACCAAACCTGAGATCTGCACAGTGACCATGGCAGGAGAAAGGGGTAATGAATCTCAACTTACGTAAGAAACCTCTTCTTCCCCTATTATAGTTTAAAAAATCAAATCTCCGGGCCCATGCCCTGCAACCAACCTAATAAACAAAAGAAATCACGCGGTACGTGTTTGATCTGCGTGTTCTGTGTGACAGGACAAGATTCTAACATTGATACTTGAATATATCTCTATATCGCAGACCGTCTCTCATGCCAAGAAGCCTCTAATTTAAGGTTTAACTGTATGTAGTAGTCTATAACGCGACTTTTTGAAAGTTTTTCCGGCGGATTTTTCCGGTGAAAATCC
>APFE030104438.1:44809-95325 GCA_000404065.3 Pinus taeda | reverse complement strand
TTAAAAAAACCTATAACAAAATTCTAGAATGTTTTAAGATTTACAATCCTGTAAAAAGATAACCAATAAAAATAACATAGGTTTTTTTCTTTCCATTTAATTAAATTATATGTATAGTTCGATATAGTTAGAGAATTTTTCGTGGCAGAACTCTTTTTGAAACTTATCTCAGAGTCCTAACTGAGTAATTCAATTTCGACTAAAGTTTCATAGGCTGTCCTAATTGAGTAATTCAATTTGGACTAAAGTTTCAATACGCTGAATTTTTCCTTTCAGGGTGAGACTATGTGGGAATGTTTAGCCCTATTTTCAAAAGCAATCAAAATTTTAGAGTTTTAATATTAAGAATTATTTTTATTTTGAAATATTTTTAAAATATGATATAAAGCAACCTAAGTAAACAATTAATTTTATTATTATCATTAAAATTCCAAAATAATTCAAAATCAAATCAAATCAAATTCAAATTTCAAAAATATTCCAAAATCAAATCAAAACCAAAGTGAAAACTTTAATTAAGTTAGATGACTATTAAGTTCATTGAAACTTCCCGGATAATGTTTAAAACCTAACTTATTAAGAATTAGACGAAACCTATCTGATTCAAAATAAGAAGTTTGAATGATCCTTTTATCAAAATGCCGTTGGCCTGTTTAACACACATATTATACTGCACGAAAAATCAATTTCACAGCGCAGTCAGTACTCACTGATGGGGCGCTTTCAGGGAAAACTGAACAAAACAATTTGACAGCGTACTACCTCATGGGGTCCGTGGGGAAACTGAACAGTGCTCTCTGCTTAAAAAATGACAACATGACTGGTACGCGAGAAAATCGATACACGCGTCTGAACGGGTATCTATCAGATGATATCCACAAGGTAACGTCAGAGCACGACATCAAATGATATCCAGCGGAACACGTGTATGGCTCAGCGATGGAAGATTCAGAGTTACTGGAGTACGCGGCCAGTAGTTAGGATGGATGGCATCATGACGCTTATGTGAGCATCGATTGTTGGTAAAGGTTACCATTGGCTAATAGTCCGTTCCGGCTAGTAGCTCTGGATTCGTGGAACTTTATGACAGTTCGTTTAGGTTTGATTTCCGAGGCATCTAGGAAAAGACAGCATTCAAACTGTCCCCATTGTAAGTCGGTTTCTTTCTGTCAAATATCTGACCTCAATCAGGTTACTTATAAAGGCAGTGGTCTATAACGCGACTTTTTGAAAGCTTTTCCGGCGGATTTTTCTGGGCAAAATCCGGCAGCAATTCATTGGAATCCCAAGTTTGATAGCTAGTTTCTGCACAATCAATGGCTCCCAGGGCTTTTCCAGGGCGCTGAATCCAAATATGCAGTTAAAAAACCATTTTAACTGATAAAAATCAAGATTTAACCTCATTTCTTCCTCCGGATTCCGTCACCGGAATCTTCAAAAAGTCGCATTATAGACAACTCCCTTATAAAGTAAGAGCTCCGTCTATGGAGAAAACAACTTTTATCAGTGGTAAGATCTAAAAAATTTAGAGTTGTATTTGTGAGGTGATTTGTTGATTCTTCTTTCCAATTTTGTTTTGATGATTAATTTTGATAGAGGTTCGAAATTGGTTTATCATAAGATTTCTACGTGAGTTTTTTGGAAAATCTTTGCTTAAATTATGCATGTAGAAGTTTTCAATCTGAGATTTAAAAATAAGAAACTGAAGAATTAATTTTTAATGACTTTCACATATTTGGTACTATAAGGGCCATCCATCTAATAGTAATTTAAGTCATATTCATTTTTTCCCCATATTGTTTTTTATGGATCTTCAGGGAAGATATTCTTTGTTTTGTGAAGTCCTGTCTCCTTAAAAGTTTGTTGAGATTGTTCATGTTTAAGTTGTTATCAAACTAAGGTTGCGTATACTTTGATAAAATGTCATTTTGTTTCTACCACTCCTCGGTTGCAAAAAATGCAAGTTTTTTCTTCCCACTCTTCTTTAGCGACCATCCATCTCTTAGTTTCACATCTTAGATGATGGGAGCTAGCAATTAAAATTTTAGCTTTTCCCATTGTTGAGGATCACAAATACTCTTTATCGCCATGCTTCCACTTGGGGTTAAATTCTTTATGTTTTTTTTTCCTACTTGTTTTCCTGGATTTTTCTAACGTCCTCTTTTTTATCTCCTCCTTAGTGTAAGGAAAATCAAGCAAATTTATGTCCCACTTGTCCAACCACTTTCTTTTTTGTTCCATCCATGCCTTTTTAGCTCTTATTCAACAACCATTTTGGGTCAGCTATGCTTATCCATATTTTCAACCTTTTTTAGGTAACTTAACAAATGAATGATCATTGAAGCCTCAATTGGAAACACACCATTCTCACCAAAAAGGATATTAGATGGGACCATTGATTTGACTTTGAGACTACTTATGATTAGATGTTTTTGAATTCTTTCTATTTTTCGTCATTTGTGGCTTGACATGTTGCTCCCCCATATCTTGCAACCATAGAGGACAACTAACACCACTATTAAACCAAAGAGAGTTTTCTTAGTCTTCCAATCCCATAGTTTTACTGGTTTGCACCCGTTTTGGAGAAGGTATGAAGTTTTCCACCCTCCTTGGATTCTCTTTGATTTACATGTCTCCCAGTGAGGCCTATAGTGGAAACCAATTCCTAGGTACTTGTACTCAGCTACAACATCTAGGGGGGTGACCTCAAAGAAAAGGGTAACCTACTGCTTTTTTCTTTTCAAAGAAAAAATCATGATTTTGGTATTGTTGGTGTTTAATTGCATTGTAACCTCTTGAAAAAAAACCTCCAGAGATTTCAAGTGTTCTCTCAGACCTAAGGGAAATTTAGCAATAAGAATAAAGTCATCTACATAAAAAAGTAGTTTCATCATCTATCTTGCCAGCTAAATGCTTTCTCCTTTGGTATTGTTTATCCACTTTAAAATCTTATCGATATATATACCAAACAATGTGAGGGCAATAGGACATCCCTATTTGACCCCAATGTCTCTTCCAAAGCATTCGAACATGCCTTCCTTAGTTTTGATTTTGGCTCTAACCTGCGCATAAAGCTTATGAACAACTGCCCCATATTCGTTTGGGACTCCTAATTTCTCCATTATAAGCCAAAGCTTATTTGTATGGATAGTGCCAAAGTTTTTTTTGAAGTCAACAAAGCAACTGAAAGCTTCCCGACCTTGGTTGTCCCAAACTTTTTCGATGAAATGTTAGCTTGTCCTGATGTCAGCCTGGCCTGATCTGGATTGGATCGTTATATTTTTTGTCATCCATATCGATGCATTCAAAGTGGAAAAAATGAACGAATCAACTCACATGACCGTTTTTACCGATGGGACCCAGTTGAAACCAATTCCTAGGTACTTGTTCAGGGGGATTCCCTCAAAGAAAAAGGTAAACTAATGCCTTTTTCTTTCCAAAGAAAAAATCATGACTTTGGTCTTGCTCGTGTTTACTTTCATTGTAACCTCTTGACAATAAAGTTCCAGAGCTTTCAAGTGTTCTCTCAAACCTAGGGAAAATTTAGCAATAAGAATAAGGTCTTATGCATATAAAAGTAGTCTCACCATGTATCTTGCCAACTAAATGCCTTCTCCTTTAGTATTTTTTATCCACTCTTCAATCTTATCGATATATAAACCAAACAATGTGGGGGTAAGAGGACATCCCTGTTTGACTCACACTTAACCACTAGTCAAACTTAACCACTAGTAGGCTATTGGGTTGTGTTATAACTGGGCCACTAGGAGGATGAGGCATTCTGTTCTTTCGAGAGCATTTTGTTACATAGTTGAGAGAAGATAGCTAGGAGAGATAGGAGATAGAGCACACAGATATGATATGTGCACTGTAGCAGCCCATGGGCCACAGACATTATTTCTTTGCACATGCATCCTTATTCTCTGGAAAGAGAAAGAGAGTGAAGTGACCTCACCTTCTAGTTTGGTTTTATCCCGAAAGGGTTTCCTAAATCATATCTTGTGTCTTATGTGTCTTTTTCTATAATTTTTTCCATAATTTCCATTTGCATGCATGCACTAATTACAATTAAATTTACATATCTAAAAGTTTCATAAAATTGTAATAGTATAAAATTTTAGAATGTTAATATATTGTTATCAAGTATATTGTGACGAACTATTCAATGGAAACCAATTCCTAAGTACTTGTACTCATCCACAACCTCCAGGGGGATATACTCAAAGAAAAAAGTAACCTACTGCTTTTTTCTTTTCAAAGAAAAAATCATGACTTTCGTTTTGCTAGTGTTTACTTGCATTGTAACCTCTTAACAAAAAGGTTCTAGAGCTTTCAAGTGTTCTCTCAAACCCAGGGAAAATTTAGTAATGAGAATAAGTTCATCTGCATATAAAAGTAGTTTCACCATGTATCTTGCCAGCTAAATTCTTTCTCCTTTTGTTTATCCACTCTTCAAGCTTATCGATATATAAACCAAACAATGTGGGGGGAAGAGGACATCCTTGCTTGACTCCAATGTCACTACCAAAAATTCAGACATGCCTTCCTTAGTTCTGATTTTGGCTCTAACCCGCTCATAAAGCTTATGAAAAACTACCCTGTATTCCTTTGAAACTCCTAATTCCTCCATTCTACACCAAAGCTTATCTATAGGGATAGTGTCAAAGCCTTTTCTAAAGTCAACAAAGCAACAGAAAGCTTCCCCACCTTGGTTGTCCCAAACCTTTTCAATGAAATGCCTTAGAGTGATGCAATGATCAATGGTAGAATATTTAGGCATGATGCCAGCCTGTCCCTTTCTTCTTTTTCCCTCTTTTTCTTCCCATTTGCTGATTATGTACTCTAGCATGCTCCCAAATTTTTTTCCAAGAAAAGGGTCGATCATAATAGTACGATAGTTGGAAGGGTTATTGATGTCTCTGGTTTTGTGAACAGGGATAAAAACACTAGTTGTCCACTCAATCATAAAGATACCTTGATTAACTCTATTAAAGATCTCCTTCATGTGTGGAGCTAGAAGCTTCGCTCCCGATTTTATGAATTCTACCTATAAATTGTCAATGTATTGAGCTTTACCACTTGTTAGCTTATTTATACCTTGTTCAATATCTACAACCAAAAATAGCTCAACTTAAGTGTCATTTATGGGAGACTTACTTTTCCCATTTGTCCGTTCATATAGAAGCTTTACATAATCTAATAATTTGGCATCTGTGATATTATTTTCTATTTGTTTTTTCTTTTGTTGTAGGTCTTTCCAAAAACCTTTGGGATTATGTCTTATCCAAGAAATCAATTCCTTCCTTCATGAAATCACATAATTTTCTTCTTTTTATTTTATGAATTGCTTATATATATTCTTGTTTTCTTTGCATGACTCTTTTGTGAGGGATTTTTTAACAGCCTTGCACTCCTTGTCATACCAAGGACTAGCCGGAAAGGTATTTAATATTGTCTTCAAAGTCCTAGGTCTCTAAACATACCTTTAAATATTTTTGTATTAAGGGAATGAATATACTACTACAAATATACCTTTTATCTCTTATGTTATCCTCGCAACAATTATTGTTGTTTTTAGACTATAGAGGTGTTCTTTAAGAGTAGCCTTGAAGAGCTCTTGGTTTTCTTGATTTAGGAGAATTCTCCCTTGTTCATAAAATTTCCTGCAAGAGTATTGGGTCTTTTCCCTCTTTCGATCTTCCATATTTATACCACGCCTAATAAGAAGAGGAAAATGGTCAAAATCTAGCTCTATAGGGCAACACTCAATACTAAAGTCCAACATATTGGAAATAAACCTTTAAGAGCATATAACATAGTCTACTATGCTTTTCCTAGGTTTTACAAGTGATTTTATTGGACTTCAACCAATTTTTCATGTCATTACATATAACCATGTCATTTAGGCTATACAGGCCTAATAATTCTACTCCAAAGTGTGAAACCTTCCCTTTCCCATCTTCTGATGTCCTCCTCCAAGGATGTTCTTCATTCTATGTTAGCCATCCATATATATTATATATATAATATATATATATATAGGTACAATCTATTAATTCAAAACATGGAGATACATCAAAAAATATTCATAAGTATCTTTGATCCCTCTCCCAAGAGACTAGACCACAACAAAAATTGTACCCTCTCGAGTGACATCATAGACATTTAGTATCTAACATAACTAAAAATAAACAGGTCTACCCTAAGGTGTTGTCCAAATTTTCCAGATGCATGATCATTAACAAGACAAAAACCATAAGTATAAATGTAAAACATCATAGAGTCAGGGGAGAGGTTTTGGATCCGAGCCTTCTATTGGTTTTGCCTTCTATTAGTTTTGGGGTTGTTGGGTCTACCGAAGGTCTCAGAGCTACAAGTGGAATGTTGAGGTGTTGTTTGATGTGCATTAGACTATGACCAATCATATCCATTCTATAGTATTAATGCTTTAGATAATGATTCCTGTGGTCTAGAGCATGAATTAGGTTTCTCCCCGATTCCTGACTATCAAGCAGTGTACAACTCAAATTGAACTTCATTTTCCAATAGGGGTCTATTGCTCGAATGTACCGATTTATTCTGCTTCGAGTCTACCCCATATTTGAAATCCATTATTCCTATTGCACCCTCACCTCTGAATATGGCAAAGAAGACCATTGTGATGGGAATTCACTTTTTTTTCTCAATTTAATTCTTCTTGCACGTTCACAAGAATTTGGTCATGATACCTTTCAATAAATCTAGCTACTTTATTTTGGAGATGGGGACAACCTCTACGAGCTTGCTCTTCATAATATGAAGAGCCTCTCCACACACGCCATCTCTCCCTTAGCATAATGACCCTAACCTGGACTCCCTAGATAACAAAAGGTAAAATATTCTAGTTAGAAAGACAGGTTATAGTCCTCTTGGACTATCGAAAAGGTGGCAATAACCTGTTGCAATTCTTGTCATCACTCACACACCACTGAATCTTGGTCCTCCTCCACCTCTCTATCACCAGGTCTGAGAGATCTCCTCAACCCAATTCCAGAAGATAATTCTACAGCCCTTCCCACACCAATGACAGGGCACTAGAGTTGTCTTTTCATCCAACGCCCCCTCAAGAGAATTTTTAATTTGACAAATAAATTATTTGAATTCACTCACTATCTTAAAAAATGTATATAATCATAAAAATAAAGTTATAGAAGATATTCAATTTTTTGTTAAGATTATTTTTAATTTGAAGGTATAAATTTCCATGCCCTTAGGGGCACAAAGCAAACAATGGCATGGTTTTTTGTTAAGACACTCCGTGGTGTAAAGGCTACCGATTTGAAACTTTGTGGGAAAAAATCAAGCCATGCTAAGGGTGAATATGGCCCGGGTCAGGTGCAATCCTTGGGTGGTGTGATGTTTGGTTTATTTTGACAAATTACATGCCCTTGGGTTGTGGCTATTCAAGTGATAAGTTAGGAAGGCCAGTTATCTTAGGACTCAAATAACCTCGCAACCTAGGCCTAGTGGGATCCTTGGGTGGCCCAATCCCTGGGTGATTTTGACAACTTAGATGCCCAAGGGTTGCATCTACTCAAGCCGCAAGTTAGGAATGTTAGTCATCTTAGGACTCACATAACCTAACAACCTAGGATGGGTGTGATTCCTAGGTGATTTTGACAACTTAGATGCCCTTGGGTTAAGAGTACTCAAGCCACAAGTTAGACGTGCTCTTCAACTCAGGACTCACAAAACCTCACAACTCAGGCTAAGTGTGATCCCCAAGTGGTGCAACCCCTAGGTGATTTTAACATCTTAAATTCCCTTAGATCACAACTACTCAAGTCATAGGTTAAGCGTACATTTCATCTCAAAACTCAAATAACATGGTAAATAAAAAGAAAATATAAATTTACACAATTATTCATAATGTCTCTTAAATTATTTTATTTGAGATACCTCATAACTCTCAAATCATCATCTTACACAAGATAACTACATAATTATTACAGATATAGTTTGCCATTGTAAAATAATATTTCAATATTTTTTTATATTTTAAAATAAAATTCCAAAATTATTTTTATTAAGAGTAAAAAAATCATTTTCATGCACCATTAAATTTATAATAAATTTTTAAATATATAAAACCAATTAATTTTCCACTAAATATTCTTTAAAATAATAAAGAAATAATGATTATTATTAAATGCATTATTGACAAATGTGTAAAACACAATCCACACCTGAACTTGATATTGAATATTATTAATGAAACTTCTAAATTTCCAAAAATATATATAAAACAATAATGGTTCTACTAAAATAATTACAACTAAAAATAATAGATAAAATTTTATTTTAGTAATTTAAACAAAAAGAAACATGTTAAAATCATAAGCTTAATCTTTATTATTGCTCATGAAACTTCCAAATTTTCAACATAGATGTGTGTGGGTTTTATCTAGAATCGATGACAATGATGTTCGGAATACATTCTAATGGAACTCTGAAAAAATAATATTTTTAACAGAACAGTAAATAACTTCATTAAAACTTGATAAATGTACCTTAAAATATTAATTAGGTATTTATATGAGGTAGAAGAAAGCGAAATTCTTTCTTAGTGTTTGCATCACGAGAATCTAATCTAACAATTTATTCCTTTATTCATGGATAAGGAACACTTCGTTAAAGAGTGTCGGGACAAATTGTTTATCCACAGTGAGGATGGTGACATGGGTAAGTAATTCCCCCTTAAAAAAGGGAGTTCTCTATAATGCGACTTTTTGGAGATTCCGGTGACGGAATCCGGCGGAAGAAATGGAGTTAAATCTTGATTTTTAGCAGTTAAAATGGTTTTTTAACTGCATATTTGGATTCAGGGCCCTGAAAAACCCCTTGGAGCCATTGATTGTGCAGAAACTAGCTATCAAACTTGGGATTCCAATGAATCGATGCCGGATTTTGACCGGAAAAATCCGCCGAAAAAACTTTCAAAAAGTCGCATTATAAACTACTGCTTAAAAAAGAGGCGATTTTGCACGGAGCACGAGGGATTTCTTTGAGGTTAATGTTGGAGATATAGTCGACAGAGCGAATGGTGGTGATTATTATTATTAGCATTTGCAAATACCGTGTAAAGGAACGCTGAACGGAGGGGAGCGCTTAACGGAGGTGAGTGCGCGTTAAATAGAGGGGAAGGGGAGGGATACTTGTTCAAGATTTTGTCATGGACGATGAATTGAAAGAGTATTAAGATTTTGTCATGGCTTATTTATTATGTTTGAATCTAACATTTCAAGGGACATAACTTCTCACTATCCATGCGACGGTTAAACTTTTATGAATTTTCATAAAAGGAAAAATAAATTAAAATATAATAAAATTAAAATTTATTAAAATAAAAAAAATATATATTTATAAAAAAATTTGGAATTTTTTGTTTATGTAAAAAACTTAAAAATATATCTTAACAAAATTGAGTATTATATTTATGTAATGCAATGTAAGAAAATGTACCTTGCATGTTAGGCGTGAAGCTTAATGTAAAGGTGAATATTGTGAGCACTATTTGACAAACTTAAATGGTAGAGCATCTTCTGGTTGAGACATTATTTTTAGTGTTGGATATAATCTTTCAATGACTATGCTATGTAAGGCAATGTAAGAGAATAACTACTTGCATGTTACACTTGAAACTTATGTGATGGTACACATACATTACTTTTAGTGTTAGATATTATCTTTCAATGACTATGCTATGTAAGGCAATGCAAGAGAATAACAACTTGCATGTTACACTTGAAACTTATGTAATGGTACACATTGAATGTACCATTTGTCAAAGTTGGATTATAAAGTGTCTTATGACTATGACATCATGAAATGTAAGAGAATAACAACTTGTATGTTACACTTGAAGTTTAAAGTAATGGTACACATTGAATGTACCATTCGACAAATTTAGATCATGGAGTTTCTTATGGTTAAGAAATCATACTCAACGTTGTGGTATATTACCCCTCAATTGCTATGTTATGTAAGGAGATGCAAGAATAGCAACTTATATGTTACACTTGAAGCGTAAGGTAATGGTACACATTGAATGTACCATTCATAAATATTGGACACCTAATTCACTAAGGGTTATGGTGTGGAAATTGAACAGTGAAATGAAGTCCAAGAGACCATGGAAGATGAATCCAAGAGTCACTCCAATGTATTATAAATGTATATCATATGAATAATAGAAGCAATCAATGCTTATCTTTCATATTCTGTCTTCACCATGGTTATGTTTGATATGGTATCAGAGATGGTACATTCATAACGTGCTCAATCTTTTATGAGCCACTTGTTTTGTGGCTCGTGTAAACCCGCACTTCTCTGTCTCAATGAAGCTTGTGGGTTTGTCTCTTTCTGAGCATTTGTCAAGATAGATCCAACTCCCAACTTAGTCTTTTGTGTTGTAACTCCTCTTGTAGAACTCTTGCATTATTTCTTTGCCCCTCTGCATAGATCCTATTGAAAGAAGCAGTGTTGAAAGGAGATGATTTGAGCATTGGCTTTGTGCATTAAACACTTTTGAATACCATATGTTGTGCTATGCATTGTGTTGGGTTGTGTTGAATTCTACTTTTAGCTCTTCCATCCTGAACAGTTGATCTTGGGAAAAGAGGACACTGAAAACAAATTTGCTCATTGTTTGGGGTTGGACTTCTCTGTGGGACTCATGTACATGTTGCGTTAAACATTTTCGAAGATTGTGCAATGATTAAGCTTGGAGAGACCAGACAATGCTCATTGTGAACTATCTAAAATTTCAGGTGCCATGATTGAAGGCATTGAATGGATTGAGGCTGAGTACTATAAGTGAACCTTCATGCGTGTTGATATACATGCTCTTTATATGTTGTGAGCTCCATTTGCGTTGGCATAGAAACTATGCACTTTATGTTTTTCATGTTCTAATTGGTTTGCTATAAAGTCTCTGTGCTATATTAGTTTATATTACCCTCTACTACTAGATTTTGTCTATACCACAAATTGAATAAAGTGTCCAGCTATGCAATAAGCCTAGACCGTAGTAGAAGTTCCTTGGCATTGATCCCTATGCATTGAGTTGATACATTGAAACAGTCAACAGTCAAATTTGGAAGGAATTTCAACAAGGTTTAACATTTTCGCACTTTCCGACAGCCCAAATCAACGTCCCTTGATGGACTCTGGGGGGTCTTGTAGTCATGACGATTAGCAAGTGGGGTGCCCCCATAAGTCGGTTTCCCTGAAACCACCTAACGCCCTCTCCTTCATTACAGGATCACCCCCTATTGAAATAGCTTAACACTTATTGTGCCTCCGCAATCCGACTTTTTCCGCCTACTCTCTACCAAACCCTTCACCATACTCCCACCTTTCTCCCTCTCTGAAATCAAACTTGTGCCACTTAGTCCATCTCTGTTGTTTAGTCTTTACCATGTAAATATGTTTTGACTACCATTGGCGCCCACCATGGGACACTTAGCGTGACAGGCGGGAATACTCAGTGCTCCCTCTAACCGTCATTTTTCCCAACGCTCTGCTAGGGACTGTTCACCTCCTCTTCTATGCATGCTCAAAATTTTCCTAGTCAAATATGAGGTTTCTCTATGTTGGTCTGACCTACCATGGTGAACGTTGCCTTCTTAACAGGGAGGTTGCATGTTGCATTGACTTGGATTTAAATAGGAAGTCAACAAATTACAGATATAACCATAAATAGAAATATGCAGTAGAAATAACACTTTATTTCATTAATATCAAATACTGAAATATGCCTACAAACATAATGGAAATAGGACTAGCTTGGGCGATGGTAGATTATCTCTAAGAAGAGATGTGGCAGCTACATGCCTGTGAACTATGTTACAATGAGGCTCAAAGGCCTATTTATTATTGAGAAACAATGGAAAACCATAAATATCCAAAAACCTAATGCTAGGAGATGAAGCACCAAACTATGGGCCTCGTTTGGGTAAATTGGTGCATCAACTTCCCGGGGTAGTAACTTTGGCATACGATCTTTGTTTAGCACACAATACCTTGTTAGAAAGATCTATCTGAGGAATACAATTTTTGAATGACCAACATCAAACTATAAAGCATTTTTGTCCCAGTTTTCCCAAAAGTCATTGTTTAGGGCCTCAAAACAGCTCTCAAACTTTAGGACCCGAAAAACTGCAAAAATTAGTAAATTGTGCTACAAATAAGGAAAATGAAAATGAAAAAATGGTGGGGGTCCAAGTGGAATAGGTTGGTGTCCACCAATATCCACCTGGATCATCCCCCCCCCTCTTAGGAAGCAATCGTCCCCATCGCATTTAGTTCCTCCATGAGATGAGGAAACTTTTGCTGAACTTGGTCCCTAGTGAGCCACTTGCCATGGTGAAGGAGTTGGCCTACTTTGACAACTTGATATAGTTGGATCCTTTGATGCCGGGTGTTCTTGATCTGTGTGTCCATGATTCGATCAGTTGTGGCTTGTTCCATACAATCTAGATTTAACTTTGTAGGTGTGAGTTGTTCTACAATGTCTGATGTGTCCAACAATGGTGGGAAGTATGGTTGAAGGTGGGCCACATTGAACATTGGGTGCAGGCCAAGGAATGGGGGAATACTGAGCTTAAATGCATTGTTTCCCACAGCCTTGGTAATGTTGTAAGGGCCATATCAGAGTGGTATGAGTTTTTGATAGGCTCCGGTAAGGCATTCCTTCTGCAAATGCAACCAGACTTTGTCACCGACCTAAAACTTGTGTGGCACCCGATGTTGATCATGTCGCTGCCTGTTCTTGGAATTTGATTTCTCCAAAATGTCATGGACCTACTGGTGGATATGTTGGATGTGCTCAATGAAGTTGTTTTCCTTATCGACTTCTGACTGGACATGAGCCGAATCTTCCTGAGTAGCTGCAAATGGTATGGCTACATCAATGGGACATAGTGGCTGGAATCCCAAGCCCACCTGAAAAGGGATATGGCCAGTCGACCTGTGGAGAGACTAGTTATAGCTGTGTTTGACATAGGGGAGGCTCTCATTCCATGTGCGTGGATTCTTTGAGTTGTACATGCACAGAATGTGTACAATCATCCTGTTGGCGACCTCTATCTGGCCATCAGTTTGGGGATGGAAAGTTGTGGACTTAGTGAGCTTGTTGTCCAACATCGACTAGAGACTGGAACAAAAATTACTGAGGAACCTGTTGTCTCAATCTAAGATTATAGATTGTGGGATCCCAAAGTGTACCCACACTCATTGAAGGAAGATTTTAGTAGTGGCTTCTACTGTGATATTCTTCTTGTAGGTCATCATAATGGCCATCTTCGAGAATCTGTCGATGCCCACAAAAACACTGTCGTTTTCATTGTTAGTAGAAGGAAGGCTTGACATGTAATCTATGGATATGGATTCCCAAGGTTGACTAGGGGTAGGTAGCAGAGTATAGAGGCCTTGCTTCTTGATGGTCGATTTGGCAATGACGCAGGTAGTTCAGGATCTGATGTACTTCCCAACATCTTATCAAAGATTCGGCTAATAGAAATACTTCTGCAGTACTGCCACTATTTTATTAACCCCAAAATGCCAACAGCCTGACTATAGTGCTCTTCCCAAATCATCTTGGCTCGCTGGCTTGAAGGATCACAAAGGTGTCCCAGGGGGCATAACAGGGCATCCTGGAGGTGAAAATCTAGAACTTACTAACCCTCCAAGAGTGTCTAGTATGTGTGGCCAAATTCTAGGTCGCTTTTGTAGAGAAGTGGCCAATCAGAAGTCTTTTGCCCACAAGAGTTGAGCACGATGGTTAACACCATGGTCGGTGCTCAACTGCGGCAATCTACAACATTATTGTTGCTACACTTCTTATACTTGATATTCAAATGGAACTCTTGGAGGTATGTGGACCACTTCTGATGGTGATCATTCTGCAACTTCCCTTGTGTCTGTATGAACTGCAAGGGTCAGCCATCTGTGTGGATGACAGTTTTCTTCCCCAAAATGTAATGCTTCCATTGTCGACAGACCTGCACAATGGAATACATCTCATTGTCATAAGCGAGATACTTTTAGATTGTGTGTAAAAGTGTCTCACTATGATATGCCACTGGATGCCCATGTTGCGTAAGCACTGCCCCAATAGCATAGATAGAGGCATTTGTCTTGATCTCAAATGGTTGTTGCAAGTCTGGTAAAGTGAGCATTGGTGCATAGTAGAGGCGATGTGTCAACTCTACGAATGCCTTTTGTTGATATTCAGACCAAGAGAATTTTTCTTTCACTCCTCCATTGGTGACTTGACTTAATTTCCAAGTGATATGAGAGAATCCCAACACGAACCTGTGTAGAAATTGGCAAGACCCAGAAAGCTACGGAGCTCTGTCAAAGTGGTTGGGGATGACCAATCCCGAATTAATTGGATCTTGGATGGATCCACATGCACCACCCGTTCATCAATAATGTATCCTAGATACTGAACCCAGGTCATGCAAAAAGTGCATTTCTCCAAATTCGCACACAGCTTGTGTTGCCACAGTGTTTGGAGAACTTGTCGGATGTGGTGGAGGTGCTCTTCCCAACTTTGGTTGAAGATCAGGATGTCATCCAAGTATACCACTACAAATGAGTTGGTGAATGGCCACAAAATGTCATCCATCAGCCTCATGAAGGTTGCAGGAGCATTCATCAACCCAAAAAGCATAACCAACCATTCAAAAAGGCCCTCCTTGGCTTTGAAGGTAGTATTCCACACATTGGAGGGTTCAATTGGTACTTGGTGACATCTGGACTTCAAGTTGATCTTGCTAAAATATTTTCCCCCCTTGAGTTGGTCCAAAATGTCATCAATCCATGGGATCGGGTGCCTATTTCGCATAGTGATCTTATTCAGTGCCCGATAGTTAATACAGAGTATCCAAGTCCCATCCTTCTTCTGTACCAACACGATCGGGATCCCACAGGGTGATGCAATCGGACGGATATGACCTTTCTGCAACAACTCTTGAATCTGCCTATTGATTTCTTCGTTCTCCAGAACGGATCAATGATAGATTAGTCCATTGGAAAATGACGCACCTGGGGTTAGATCAATGGAGTGATTGACTTAACAGTGCACAGGTCGCCCTGCGGGGGAGCTGAAGATGTCCTCATACTCCTCCACGACCTTGTCCATCTATTGTTTTCGTGTGGAGGGGCCTTGTCTAGAGGTCATGGCCACTGTCTTCTTCTTACCTAGAGGGTGTATCATCAGGAAAACAAATTTCCCGGTTTTGGAAATGAGCTTATTGCATTGTTTTGCAATAACCAAAGAGACGGTGGTAGGCGGTGCTACCTCCGGTATCTTGTACAACTTATTTCCCAAAGTAACGATAACATCCTGAGGCCTTGAATCATACACAACATGTCTCTTCCACAAGTATGGTTGGAAAAATAATACGTTACAAACATCAAGGGGAGAAATGTCACATAATGCCTCATCCATGAAGGGCTTGATGATGTATGGAAGGTGGCACTGCTAACTCACATGAAGATCTCGTCGTTGGTGAAGCCACTTGATATTGTATGATTGTGGGTGTGCTATGGTCAGTAAGCCCAACCACTTCAAGACCTTTACTGAAATGAGGTTCTTTTGGCTCCCTCTGTCGACAACGAACTGTAGCGGGGAACCCTTTACCCACATCTGGGAGTGGAAGAGGCACTCCTCCTCTGGATTTTGCGTTCCTCTACGTTGGTTTGAGCTACCATGATGAACGTTGCCTTCCTAACAGTGAGGATGCATGTTTCGTTGAGCTCAATATTGTGAAGGGTGTATGTGGATTTGTGTGTTGTTGTAGATGTAGTAAGAGAACTCAAGGCAGAGAAAATGATTTATTCTATACTTTCTTTGAATTAGGAATTTGCAGAGACAATTGTACAAGAGTCATGGTCGCCATAATTATACTGACGGTGATGGGATCAATTTTATCGACCCTTGATTCTCCTTTGGACAAGCCAAACTTTTATACAGTCCAAATTATATAGAAAGTTGCCTTCTATATGTGCATTGAAAAATAAAGGGGGGGGGGGGAAGCTATCATTGACTATTGTATTAAATGTTAAATAATGTTCTGTAGAAGACCATGAATAATGCTTGTGTTGAATATGTTACTATGTATTGACTTTGTTGCATAATCATGGTGTTGTGTTGAGGTATGGCTGCTCAGTGTGGTGTGGGATGTGATTTGAAACCAAGTCTTTGGTCGAATGTAAATTCTTCGTGAAACTGTTGGCATGGTGGAATGTAAAGTCTTTGTGTACATTTTTTATTTGGAAATTCAAGTTTACATCTAGCGCAATAACGATTGAAGGGAGTTCGTTTGATAAGGAGTTTATGAGGTTCCAGTGGTTTGAAATAAGATAAAAACCATGACCATGTCGATGATTCCAGAAACGAAAAATAAGCACAAACACATCACAAACTTGAAATGTTTTCTTTATTGATAGTTTGCTAAGTATTATGGTAGTTCTAAATTTATTATTACAAGAATTTGTTGTTGGACTCACTACCAGGATGTCACCACTATTGAATGCGTAACTTGGAAGAATCAGTCTGAATCTCAAGAAAATAAATACAGCTGCATAGTCACATCATTGGCTCTCTCATTGTAGTTTTCCTTATAAGGATTGTTACCACGTCATGAAGGAATTTCCTTGTGGAGCATAAAAAGGTTGCAAATCTAAAGAAAACCACAAATATGAAGCCATGACTAATCATGGTGTTTATATCTCACATTATCTTAATACTCACAACCTTGTGGAAACGTTGGAAATAGTTCCAGAAAGTTTCATTTAATGAGTGAGACAAGATGGTATAATAAAGTTGTTATTCTAGATTGTGAGTAGTTCTCTGCACTTTATATAAAAGAAGACCTTTGTGAAGGAGATAAGATTTTTTTGTTGAATTCCTTTAAGAATTATTGCACATTAGTTGATGTTGTTGCATTTGCTGTGAAATGGATGAATGGATAATATATTATAATTATTATATACTTTAATACATTCCAACATTGATGGGATGATAAACATTAGCAAGAACACTCTTTGTGATATTCAAACCTATCTACAGTATACACAGGAGAAGGTAGACTTTTTGGAGCTTGAATCTCAGCTTTAACAAGCATAATTACAACAGTAGAGTCATCATTCTAAACCTATTTTTGTTCAAAACATTGAGATAGACTCCCATCACTATCAATTCAATAATGTTGATCCCGTACCTAATGAAGGGGGTAGATTTGTAGAAAGAAGCAGAAATTCAACTTGCAATTCCTAAGCCCATCATCAGACCTTAGGAAGAGCTTGTCCACAACAAGGAAAAAATAGGTCTGGGATATGATAAGGAGGTGTCATTTCATATTCTAGATTACTCAAATTCCACCAAATTTTAGAGTGCCATATTTCTTCATGACAACTCATCTTCATCTGTTTCAGATTCTTCTCCTTCGCTTTCATAGCCAAAAGTTGTCAAATGCCAACATTGTTACCAAGTTAGCCACGTGAAAGATCATTGTTTTGATCTTCACCTGTGCAAGTATTGTGGTCAACATACTTATTCTTCAAACAAATTCTTCAAAAGCATGCATCCTACAAGAACAAATATTCACCTTGGATGGATCACTTCTTGGAAATGGGCTTCAACAGCTAAGAAGATATTTCAGTCATATGTTAGAATTTTTTCTAGAGTATTGAAAATATTACAGTCGAGTTTTCTCCATCATCTCACCTTGTATCTGATAGTGGGGTAAGTGATGGTCATATACAAGCTTCAAAGCCACATCAAGCGAGCCTGAGCCATAACCTAAAACTACTGCCTAATTCATAGTTATAGCCAGAGACACAAAAGTTCAAGTGAGCCTGAGCCATAACCTGCCATACCATATTTAGAGTTATAGCTAGAGACAGAGATGCCCCTATGCCTGACTTTGGTTGGTGGTCAGCCTTAAACCATCTATGTGGGGTTGATACCTCCCTCTTCAGGTTGAGCTTCTCCGTCTTCAAACAATTGGGGACACTTCCTCTAGAAGAAGACTTCATCTTCTTGCTAGTTTTGGAAGAGTTCCAAGAATTGAAATAAGCATTCTAGAGTTGGTGGTCATCCTTAAACCACCGCAGACTGTAGACCTCCCTATTCCAGGTTGAAGGTCTCCCTCTCCAATGCATTAGGGACACTTCCTCTAGAAGAAGATTTCATCTTATTTCCATATTTGGAAGAGTTTTGGGAACTGCACTAAGTGTTCCATTCTTAGTGGTGATCCTTAAACAAACACCTTATACCAAAATTTCAGAGAGCACATTCAACCTAGTGTTTCCATGCATTTTTTTCACATTTTTTTATTACAAATCTCTTCTTGGACTCGTATATACCCCTTTGGATTAAGGGGGGGATGTTGGACACCTAATCTACTAGGGGTTATGGTGTGGAAGTTGAATAGTCAAAGAAATTTCAAGAGACCCTGGAAGATGAATCCAATAGTCACTCCAATGTATTATAAATGTATATCATGTGAATAATAGATGAAATCGATGCTTATCTTTCATATTCTGTCTTCGCTATGGTTATGTTTACCAAGAAACTTTAGATGGTAAAGGGTCTTGTGATTGAGACATCATACTCAGCATTGGATATTATCCCTCAACATGAGATAGATAATATATAAGAATTACCAAACCAATATTATAAGAATTAAAATTTAAGAAATATCAAGTGAATTAAAAGGATCGAAAGGATGAGAACCAAACATTGATAAGGAACAATTGCAATCCACCTACTTTTTTTTCACTCTCTTTAGATCATGAAACATTCCATGCTCACAGATTTTGTGTTATTATTAGAGTAGAATGAGTATTTCAGGCATAAATATTAACATAGCCAAATTGATAGGATTTTCCTTACAAATTAATGGTGATAATATGGATACTTTATTCACTTAGTTCGAGAAGTTTGTCCACTGATACATGCTAACCATTCCTCTTCAGCAAAAATGTGAATTTCGTGGTCTGAAACCCCTATTAGATGACATTTTATAACTATTTCATTATTGGTTAAGCAAGCATATAGAAAATGGGACCAAGTCATCAAAATTAATGTGCATAGTCCTATTATTAGGTATATTATAAGAAAATTGGGATTCATTTTCAAAATTACTTCCATACATCTCAATTATTTTCATAGGAGTATCGACATAGCTCCCAAGTCCACCATAATCTAAATTATAGAAACATCTTACACATAATGTTCCAACAAAAATAACACATGCATACTGTTATTGATGTTAATAGATGATATTATATTAGACATCAAGAACCTTTATATCATCTACAAATGTGCAAGAAAGACAACGAATTGATAGGTTAGTTAGGCACATAATAGTTGGTTAAGATCAACTTGATCTAATGTGTCTTTAAGTAAATTGTATTTCTTTACTATGCATTGTAATTATCTAATATAGAAATCACAATTATTTTCTAGACATAAAGAAAGCAGTCTGATGATTCATCTTATCCTTAAAACTATTGATTACATTGATATGTGGCTTAAAACTCAATTACTCTATGATCTCTACTTAGAGACCATAGAGGGTCAATTGTTGATGATCAATTATGATAAACTTGTATTCATATTACTTTCCTTTTGAACTAATATACTGTCTCAAGTGGTACTGTTAGTTGGGGCCATGTTCCTCTTTGAGGGTTTAAACCACATAACACATTAGTGTACTAACCTTTGATATTGTTGTGTGAGAAGTTACATAAGGTTTCTAGTCTATGTAGATATGCATTTTTTATTGAACATGGTATCATAGTCTCGATGAATACCCACTCCCAATATTACTCGATATCTTGAATGCATGTTTCTACATGTTGTTATAACTCAAAAAACCACCCACTAGGGTGTAATAGAAAGAAATAACCCTTTGCAAATCGAAGGGTCAACTTATGATTAGTGGAAAATCCAAAATAGTGGTGTTTTGAGGGTTCGACACTCTTGTCTAGTTCTGGCTATGAAACATAAGGCTTGTCAACACCCTTTTCTAGTGTTAAGCTAAAAATATTAGCCAACAATACCCTCTCTGCACAACAATTATGAAACAAATCACAAGTTCTAGAAGAATTGGCTTGATTTGGTCATGTTTGATCAAATCGTGATTGACTTGTTCATTTTTTACTTTACAATGATCCTTAGACTAACTATAAAATTGGATTTGAAACCCAAATGAAAAAAAGATATGGACCTGACATTTGCCTTTCTGTTTCGAATTCCCAGTGGACATCATAGCATGAAGAGCCCTTTATTTCAAATTTTTCTCTACAAAAGTGCATTGAGGAATCCTCTATTCTAGAACTTCTTCTATAGAAAAGTGTTTAAGGCTCAATTCGTGAGAAACTCATGGGTTTAACACATAACTTTCAATTTCTTTTTACATCTCTATAAGCCTTGTAGAGGTTAGAGCTTGGATCCATAGTTTTAGAGATTGATTTTTGTTCCTTTTGTAGGATTTGCATGAATCCTTTTAAATATATTAATCCAAATAAGGTTAAGCTTAGCCTCTTGGATTTGATTCCTATCATGTACTTTGTTGACTAGATCCCTCTTTGGCTTCATTGTACTAATAGCCATGTACTATTTCTCTACTTGTGAGCTTGTTGTTTGAATGAATTCATTTTTCATATCTTAGTGCATTATTGTTGGTAGACTTATGGTTTCTGGTTTTAAGTAATTTTTTACTTGTTTTGTTTTTCTTCTTTTGTTGTACTACTCCAACTAGTATTTTTTTGATTTGATTGATAGAGAAGAATGTTTACTGAGAGGAAAGTGAGGGCTATGTGCATGGTTGCAGACATAGAAAAATATCTCTTCCTTAATTTAGTTAGAATTCATTGAAATCAAAAGTTACATTTGCATTATCAATGCATGGTATCCTTGAATTTGGAAATCCATAAAATCATAACAGTTTCATCCACAACCCCTAGCTTAACAAACAACCATTAAAAATAACACACACTATTAAAATTAATTTGACGTTTTTCTCTTTCCATGGCAGCACATCAACATTAGATAAGCTAGGATCTTGGGATAAGGAAGAAAGTATAACCTCCTAAAGACTAAGAAACAAACATAGAATCTTGAGACAGGGAGTGAAAATCCATTTCTACTGGTATAGTTTGGGAAGCCCTTCTCACAAAATGGTCAAATATTAGGCTACATCAAGACCGACAGGGTGATATAACCCACTCTATTTGGTTTTGGTGGTGGTTATATATTGGATTTGCATTTTCTTGAGGGCTCTCCCTCGAGAGACTTCAGGCTTGATACCCTACCCATGCATGTAGGTCTACCTGATGACTATTCCCCAAGAAATTGTTGTTGTTAGGGCTGTCCTTGGTGACCTTTCATATGAGATTGTCGCAAGTGATGGAGAGGGGTGTAGTAATTCTGGTGTTTGGTGTAGATTTCAACCAAACTCACTCAGTTCTCCTGTTGGGGTGCTCCATTGTTGATATTTGAGTGATGAGCACTTGGTACTAGGCATAAGAGACATTAAATAGGGAGTTGTTATGACTTTTCCAACCATTTCCTCACCATTGACCTAAGCATTGATTAACATGTCTCCAATGGTAGGAGGATCCCTTTAACTCTAGTTTTCTTGGTTTGTTTCCTTAGGGATTTTCGAGTGCATGTTGTTTGTTCTATTTTATCTAGTTGCTTTAGGATTTTTTGTTTATGCTCGTGTCACCTTTGGCCACCACTGTGGAATATTTTTATTCACATCACTTCCATAGACATACGACCCTTTCACCCTATGAGGTAGGATCACCTCCTCGTAGGTGTAGACATAACTCCACCATAGGTACATACTTGTCTTGGGTTACATTGGGTGATACTTAGAGGTCTGAACCATATGTTCACTAAGTGGTTGACCATAGTGTACCACCTCATCACCATACCTCTGAGCCCTTCTCATCAGGTGGGGGTGTTGACTTGTATGGATCTTTACATAGTCCTTTACCTGAGTTTTTCATGGATAATGCTACTACCTCTATGTCAGAGCCTATTTTTTCCACACCTGTAGTGATTGATGGTCTTCCATATGTTATTTCTACCTCTCTCACTATGACCATAGGTTATGTTCATAACACATGCTTTGACAACTCATTCTCCTCATTCTAGAAGACTATTCATGGGAAACATTTCCCTCCATTTAATCAATCCATGGGTGCCTCCACATCAGGGACTATCTCATCTCCATTCACATTGAGCAAAGGTTCTAGTTCAATCATGTCTAATATTCCTTTTTCCAATGTCATAGTGTTGAATTTCTCCTTTTCATTTGGTTCCTCATGCCCCATGAAGGGTGTTGGTATCTTAGTAGGGGGTACGCCTATACCTAATCATGGATTTCCTTTTCGTTGGAATCCTTTCACTATGTCCATGTCATATTCTAGCACAACTAGGGGTATATTCATTTCTAGTGGGTCCTCGAATCCTTTTGGAAGTCAACTGTTAGAGGGATCTGCATTCCAAGGTTACACCTCTAGCTCATGGAATGCCTAAGGGGGTGGTAATGGTTTTTCTATGTTTAATCCATGGGGTTCTAATCCTTTTGGCAATCCTTTTGGACCATCCTTTGGCCTAAGAGGTTAACAACATCTAGGGAATCATTTTTCCACGTGGGGAATTCACCCAAGGGGAATTAAACAATAACATCTTTACATGGGTATTAGAGATTATAACACCTTCATTAAACCCACTTCCATGAGTCAAACTAACACTAGGAACCAAGCTATGGGTTTGACACATCCTCCACTTGGGCAATAAGGGGAACCTAATCCCTGCTAAACATAATTCACATCACTTTTCTTAGAAACACTAGATTTGTCGAAGTTATCTAAGTTGATGAATAATACCATATGGCATAATCCTACATGGCCATCTATCTTACATAAATTTCCAACAAAAATTCCTAAATTAGATGGTAAACTTGGAGAAGACCTTTTATATGACATCATTTATTATTATTTGTGGTGTTCATTTAGCTCATTTATGTATGATAGCATTAGGTTATGTCTTTTCTAGTGGACTCTCACTAACAATGCTACCAAATGGTATATTGATTTAGAATCTGTTGCTTATGATACTCTCCTATATTTAGCATAAACATTTGTTAATCATTATAAATTTCATGTTAGATATGAGGTTCATACCAATATTGTCACTAGCTTCATCCAGGATAACTCCACACACACATTTTATCATATTTTTGAGTGGAGGAGGAGATGAGCCTTGTTTCAAACCAAGCATCCTAATGAGTTGCTCAGTAAGTGGTTCGTTAAGTATTTATTTCCTCAAATTTATAAATGTGCCAAAGGGTGGGGTCCAAACCAAGGAGAAAGTTATTTTTCATGCCCACCCACTTGACTTGATATTTTCTCAAGTGGTCACCTTATATCATCATATTCCAAATGCTCCTCAATCGTCAATTGATCCCTCAAATCATAAACCCGAAATCCATGCTAATGTATTCATGGGTTATGTATCTTCTAGAAGCATAGGCCAACTATCCTCTTAGATGGGTCAAATGAACATATCTTCTAGTAGCCCAGTTTGCATGCCTGTTACTCAAAATCCTCATGTCCCTATTCCTACTTCTGAGGTTAATTCTATATAGTCTACCTCAAATACGAATCCTCAACAATCAAGAGGTGTGAAGAAAAATAATAAGTCTAGAACTTAAACTTAGGAACAAGGGGCATCACAAGCCCAAGAAAAATCTAGGAGTGGTTCCAAAGAGAAGAAGAAAAAAAATCATTTTCCTTGCAAGATTTGTGGGGATGACCATCATACTCACAATGATCCTAGATGGATGATATTCATAGGTATTTCAGGTAACAACCTTCTTATCAACTAGTTTTCTTGACAAGTCCTTTTCCATCCCAACGACAACATATGGTTTCTAACTCTACACCACCTCAACAAGGGGGAAATGGGGGAAATGCTTCTCCTAACACCTCATCTTTTATACAAGATATATTTATGGTTAAGTCAACTATCAATATCACAACCATAGTGTGTAATTATGAGAATCCTAATATTGGAACTTAGTGTGTAATTATGAGAATCCTAAGATTGGAACTTCTACCTTGAACCCCATGACCAAACCTCTTTCTATGGCCAACTTCATTTTAATAAGTCATCGTTAACCTCTATGTTGCACCCACCCAAGGGTCCACTTTGAAAGACTCTGCATAATCCTAATGCAAGGGCAAATAATAACTACAATATTTTCGAGGATCTAGTTCAAGCTCCAACTATCATGTTTGCACTTGAATTTTTGCAAATATTCCCAACACAACACAAGGCACTACTATCTGTTATAGGTGGGGTTGATCCCTCAAATTCAATTATCATGACCTTCGATCCTTCTTAAGGGAAGCCCCATGTTCCACATCATCTAGCATTCTAGATAATGGTCCACATTTTTTGACAACGTGTTCATATGATAGTTTTGGATGAGGGTACGTCGACCTGCATTATGTCATTGAAGTGTTGGAAATTTCTTGGCTTCGTCACATTGTCTGCACCTAGATCAACATTGAAGGATTTTGATGGGTATACCTTATAGACTCAAGGGGTATTTTATGCTTTATCTATAGAGCTAGGAGGGAAAGAAATATCTATTGAGGTTGAAGTCATCGATGCCCCACTTGATTATAAGCTCTTTCTTGGGAAAGTTGGTTTTATGCTATGAATGTTGTCATGTATTCAATATTTTATGTCGTGATGTTCCCCCATGAGGTTAAGATAGTCACTATTGACCAATTAGAATTTTGTAAGCCTGATATTTGATTTCACAATAGTTAGTCAGTCCCCTTTGTAGGAAATTCCCCCACTCTTGCTAAACGTATTAATAAAGGAATGTTCAAAGACTCCACATTAATGGGTACTTTTCCCCTTGCTATGCCAAACCCATGTCCATCTACTTCCATGATTAACATGATCTCTTCTATCACTAGTGGATCCCTTAGACTTCTTGATCCTCGAGTGCTACCTATGGAAGGCGAATCTCATGGGGGGAAAATTCCACCTTTTATGGAAGTAATCAACTCTTCAATGGTACCACCACCACTTTATTACATAGCTCAAAAGATTCATCCAAATTTGGAATATGGTTAGGATACTCTTCCTACATGGGTTGTCACTCCATCATTTTCACAAGAGTCCTTTGATATTGAGTTTTCATTCGATAAGGCCATCTCATAGGTTATGGGTTCATAAGATAAGATAAAGGAGGCTATGACTCAGGATGCCTCTACTCTCTCAAAATTGGCAATGATGGAGATTGGCACTCAAAATCTTAAATTAAATCGGGGGGTGGGTGCATTTCCTATGTCATCCAACAAACTACCACCCTTAGACCAAGTCATGTCAAGGATTCCTCGCACTAAAATTTCCACTAGATTATCCACTCTAACTTCCCCCATCAACAAATGTCTCATACTATCTTCCTGGCTTCATCCTCATTACCAAGAATTTGTCTTAGTTTGTGATACCATTCATCGTTTATGTCCTTGGGTTTTCCCTAATGATGTTATGGTTCTATGCTATCCTTGGAATCATCCACCTTTCAGAACATGGAAGTTAAATTGGATGTGGCATGACCTCATCATGGTGTGCCATATGTTAGCAACAACCACACATGATTTCATATCTTGAAATCTTTGGTTTGTGCCCAACATCAGGCACTACATTGCAAAACTTATTGGATTGTGTGATGCTTTGTATGTATGTATATAATACATCATTACGATGGTATCCTAAAAAAAAAAGGTACATGTGCCTCATGAGTGCATAATGTAATTGTGTCAAGGTTCTCTTACTACAAAGGGGGAGGGTATAGTGAGGCTCTAAATGAGAGGTATTAGTACGACCCATGAAGAGACACACACAAACCAGAAAGGGTTTATCCAACATCTGGCGAAGTAGTCCACAACAGATGCGACACTCATTAAAACTGAAGTGCAAGGGAAAAAATGTACACCATCCAGCAAAGTAGTCCAAATGGATGTGATGATCGTTATACTCAATACAAGAAATTTCTGTCTAATGTCTTGTGGAGTAGTCCACAAGGACGAGACAACGGTGATAAGAAATACAACACGTATTGAACAATGTTAGTACTAAAACAACCGAACTATTTCAAGTATCTTAGTACAGGTTAAGAAAACATGCATTACAAATGTTTAAAAAATAGTCTTACAAACATCTTCAAAACATGTGTGAAAACATGTTGGCCTTAACAGGCTTCCGAAATAAGAAAAGTCCCAAGAGACATTTGTACACCATACATAAGTAGTCCCAGTAGTGGGACATTAGAGCCACTCCTCTCTCCTCAAAGAATAAATTGAAATCCCTCAAGGCTATGTGGAAGGCGCCAAGGTGAAAATTCCTTGCTCATACAATGGGAGGGGTATATATAGCCAAGGGTGATGCTTGACCATTGTGACTCTTGGATTACCCTCATGACTATTCAACTTCCTATGAATTTTCAACTGACATTACTCTTCAAATTCATATGTGCATCCATTGAACTCTCGTGTTACATTACATTCAGTTACAATAGATATGGCCCATAGTGGTGATGTGGCCTCGACAAATCATGACACAGCTTTACATGACATTGTTGACATATACTGGTTGGATGTGGTGGAAATGTCAAGCTACTACGATGCTAAGTGATAGATGCACTCTCAGGCGTTCTTTGTCATCTCCTCCGCATGGCTTGATGTTGTGGGATCTTCAATGGTCTTGGTCTTGTAATATGGTTCCATGCATGTGTTCCTTCCTCTTGCTACTTGATGTGCTTCATTCATCCATCTAGCTGCAAGTAAGTCTTCCATCATGTGTGCTCATTCTTCATCCTATTCTTCATCTCACCATAATGTATATGTGTACATGTTCTTGCAATTCACTCATGATGGGATGAAATCAAATCCAAAACCTTCTAGTCTAGCATGATGCATAATTTCCATGGTTTGGGCCCAAGATAGATGAGAGGATGGGAAGAGGGTATAGTAACAATGCACTATGTAGTTCCATGCTACAGGGAGGAGGACTAGTCATTGAATCTATACAGAGTGTAGCTTAGGCTTTGACAAGGAACTCTAGGGGACAATCTTCGCTCTTTGGGAAAACTACACAGAGGCTAATGGGAGATAGGATTGCGTAGTTGAAGACACCAGTGGTAGTTTCAAGGTGGGACCTTAAGGGACATCTTTATGCAGTTTCCAGAGGGAAGACAAGGAAGGACAATAGAGGGACCAAAGGATAGGTCTGCATAATTTGTTAGAGAAGTGAGTCTCAGTTGAGGGAATTCAGTGGGAGGACATATAGGATCAGTTTTTGGGAGAAGTGTAGGCTGAGGTCTCTAAGAAATGTGAGGATCCAACAAGTAGGACAGAGGCTTGTGGACTATTCTTGTGCAGTGCACAATTCAGGCTGTTCTTTGAGGCAATTTTTGCATAGTTCTGGGAAGGAAGGTAGGATACTCACCTCTGGGATAGCGCATTGAAACTGACCTAGAGGACAACCTCAAGCACTATGAAATTCCATACAACATAGCAACACTAGTGAGGGTTGTGACTACACAGTGTAGCTTAGTCGGGGTCCAGTGAAGTGGAGTTGTTTAGTCGGAGAGATTTTCAAGAAAAAGGCCAAGTGTGAGAGACAAGTGAACTTGTGAGGAATTGTCATTATGATCACACACTTAGAATTCTTGGAAAACATGATGAAACTGACCATTGTGACAAAATAGCAAAGAATGACCCTCTATGGGAGTATCTAGAGCTAGGGATGATAAGTGCGACAATTGGGATAGACCTTTGGACGACCGTGATGATACTTGCACGACAATGCTTGCAAATTTGTGTGTGAGTCAAACCGATGTTCAAATAGCTAAGACAACCCAAATACACAAAGAAAAACCTTAGAAATCACCAGAACAAGATCGAAATCATGTCAAAGAAATCAACATGCCAAAATAAGATAGTTGGTTAAGTGAGCAAAAGGGAGCAAGACACATAGAGGAAACACATGGAATGAGTTTTAGTCCTTGCAACTATACACATCATTGAAGACAAAGTGATATGACAATGATAAGCATTCCTTCAAGCTACACTAAGAGCTCTATTTAAAAATATGTGATTTGTTTTTCATTCCTACCCTCTAAGGGTTGCTATCATATCGAGACCTCATGCAGTCTCATTCTTCTATCATACCTTGGGTTCCTTGGTCTACTTATCTTCTTCCATAGCTTCTTGATATTCCTCTAGCATGTCATCCTTCTTGTGATCACTGAGAGACACATCTGCATAGTTTTAGTGGGCAGTGATTGTTGCCGGATGAGGCCCTAGCAGGATACATCTGCGTAGTTTTAGGATACAAGGCAGACTGGGGAACTGAGGGAAATAACTGCACAGTTTCTGGAGACAGTGGGTTATGGATGAGGGAAGGACAATGGAGGAAACCACTATACAATTTTGAATTCTAAGGCTAGGAATATTTCCCCTTGAAGTAAGACAAACTTCCCTTTGGATAACAAGAGATAATCCCCATCCCCAAAGATGACATATACTGTAGAAAGATAAAAGCATGAACGAATCTTAAGATCTAAAAGGGGAGCTTGAGATGAATAGCTTATCAATAAGTGGCTAATGAATGATTGGTCACATGATCCATAGTAGGCCGTGGAATTTGAGTACAGGCCAAAATTTTGGAGGGTGTTGCAGCCGCTACAACACTTGGTGACACACTGGTTTAATTCCAACTTCTCTATCTTGGTTTGTTTAAGAGAGGGCCTTGGTCCATTACGATGTATTGATTCATCATGTAGATTACTTCAGCTTCCTCACTTACCCCATGGACATATATGGTTCACCTTGTACCAACTTAGTTGAGCATAACACAAGATTTAGCTTGATCACAATGTTTTGAATTGGGAAGGGTAGTTTAGCTCCTGAGCTTAAGATTTTCATAGTATAGTTTTTCATCTTTAATGTTTCTCCACTTGATCCAAATGGAAAATGGCATCAACCCATGGTATTCACCCACCCATGGTATTCATCTACCCATGGAACCCATAATTTTGTAAGTGGCATCCGCCCATGGTATTTATCCACCCATGGTATTGTAAGTGACATCCACCCATGGTATTCATTCCCCCATGGTATTTTCCCATGGTATTATAAGATCAACCCTTGTATTCATTTACCCATGGAATTGACCCGTGGTATTGTGACATCCACCGATGGTATTCGTTCACCCATGGAATTGACCCATGGTATTGTAACTGAAAAATACTCTAAGTAACAAGTCGAATTTTGTAAAAGGACAGTTTGTCCACCACAAGGTAGGTTTTACAGTTATTCTCTGTTTTAATAAAAAGTTTCTTTGTGGTTTTATTTACTGTGTATTCTATCATTTTCTTTCTAGCATTTCAATTTTTCAGATCTTGGGGGCCTCTATCCCAAGATCCATTTCAATATCTTAGATCTTGGGGGCCTCCTTCCAAGATCCGGATCAATGTTATCAGAGTAGGTTATGATTCCATGGAAATGAGGGTTTCATGCATATATCAGTTTCAATTTTTTGCAAAAATATTCAACAAACTTTAGGCACGCACTGTGACCTCCACGGAGCACTTTCTTGTTCCAAGCAGTAATAATTTTTGTTTTTTCATTTTTTTGTTGGAATTATTTTTTTGGCGGCGAGTTTGCAGATCAAAACTAAAAAATTTGGTGCAATATTAACAAAAAAAAATAACATATCTTGATTCCTTGTGAAAAAATACCGAAATTCAAGAAACAAATCGTTCGAATCAGAGTTTGGATGAGGGAGATATCGTTGATTTAAAATCAGCTATGTTGTGGAATGTTTTTTTGACAACAACTAGTGGACGATGACTCTCCTATTATTTTTTAAAGTTTTTGTGTAGAATTTTGGAAAAAGGATTGTAGATTTAAGGTCCTTTTGAAAAATCACCCAATTTCAAAAAAACAAATGGGTCGAATTGGAGTTCGGATATGGGAGATATCGCTGATTTAAAATCAACTGTTTTTTCAAAAATTTTGTGACAACGGACAAATTGCAATGTGAATCTAAGATTCTAGAGTGTCCAGATAAGGATTTCCAACACATGGGAAGATGCAAAATGGTCCCTCTACTTCCAAAAATATGTTATAATAAATATTCTAAGTTATACTGACCGAGTTATGTCCATTTTAATTCTGTTTCAGCATTTGGAGTGGGTTCTTGTTGGAGACGTGCCCTCCCACCCCACTTTAGTAAGCACCTGCTTCACATTAATCAGTTTTAGCATAGCAGCATTTGGCTTGGGTTATTTGGAGACATTCCCTCCCACCCTAGGCTATGTAGGAACCTTCTACTTCATTAAGAACCAACATCATGGTTATGGGTCAATTGCATAAAATCCTTGTCATCGAAGTCCATTTGCTAGGCCGCACACGGTTAGTATCACAGTTGGCCACAAGCATTACAGGGTATATCTATCCTTGGATCTTCCTTTGTCATGGTTATGAGTCATCCACAAACCCACACTTCATCGAACTCCATTTGCTAGGCTGCACACTATCAGTATCATAGTTGGTCACAAGCATTACAGGGTATCTCTATCCTCATATCTTTGTTTATCATGGTTATGGGTCATCGACAAACCCACACTCCATAAAAGTCCATTTGCTAGGCCGCACATTGTTAGTATCATAGTTGGTCACAAGAATTGCAGGGTATCAATATCCTGAAATCTTCATTTATCATGGTTATGGGTTAACCACATAAAACCCTTCTCTTTAGTGGCTCTTCAAATTGAGCAAAGGCTTCACAGGAGGGAACTTCACGCAATGGGGAACATTTCTTCTTAAGGAGGGAGGAATGATCCGAATGGAAATGGCATCAACCAATGGTATTCATCCACCCATGTTATTCATCCACCTATGGAATTTACCCATGGTATTGTAAGTGGCATCCGCCCATGGTATTTATCCACCCATGGTATTGTGAGTGAAGTCCACCCATGGTATTCATTCACCCATGGTATTTGCCCATGTATTGTGACATCAACTCATGGTATTCGTTCACCCATGGAATTGACCCGTGGTATTGTGACATCCACCCATGGTATTCATTCACCCATGGAATTGACCCATGGTATTGTAACTGAAAAATACTATAAGTAACAAGTCACATTTTGGAAAAGGACAATGTTTCCTCCACAATGTAGATTTTACAGTTATTCTTTGTTTTAATAAAAGTTTCTTTGTGGTTTTATTTACTGTGTATTCTTTCATTTATTTATAGCATTTAGATTTTTCAAATCTTGGCGGCCTCTCCTCGAAGATCCTTTCCAATATTTTAGATCTTGGGGGGCTCCTCCCAAGATCTGGATCAGCACTGCTAGTAGGCCTGCACATTACCCTGACAGAGTCACACAAGAACACAAGCATTTCTCCACTGCCAATGAGCCTGGACAGTACCTCAGTGGAGTTGCTTGCTTTACCTCTTTGCACAAGAAGCCTTTCTCTTATTTCGCCTTTATTTTTTTTGAAAGAGAACTGTGCATCAATAGTTATTTATTTCTAGGGAAGAAGCGGGATCTTGAATTATTTAGAGAAGAAAAGGTTGTTCCTTCAGAGAAGTATGTAAAGACCTCTAATTCAGGTCTGCTCATTTATATTTTTCCCCTTCTCCATTTCTACAGGTTGGATAAGCTTGAAAATACCAAAGCAGAAAATTGAGTACATGCATGAGCTTTCCCAGACTGGACATAGGTTCATGTTTGGACCAAAACTCTCCTTACTGACAGATCATATTTTCCGTCAAGACTTCATCGGCCAAAAGTTACAATAAAACACAAAGGAGAGGGACACAAATTAGGCAAGGGCTACAATGTCACAAGACTCTTTGAACATCATACACATTCAGAAGCTAGGACACAGGTCGAGGAAAAACACTTATTTTCATAGTAAAAACAAAGGGAAATCCGAATAAGGAAGGAAACAAGGAAAAAATAAAGAAGACATAGAACCAGGAAACCAAAATTGAAGTACAAAAGAACAAAATGACTAGAGAAAACATGATGTGAAACAAGAATAATAAAAACCAGAAAGAACTATCAAGAATGAGTGCAAGACGAGTGCAATGAAATGAAAACTAATATGCAACTAATCCTACTCCTATCCTAACAGCTAGATGGTCAAAGTTATGTGTAATGAAATTTCCAGTGAAGCCACCATAGTCATTCCTAACTTGCATTCACAAAGATATGAATGATTAAAACAGATAAATAATGATGTTCAACAGAAAATACAAAAACTTGAAAAACTTGCACATGGGAAGGAAGTTCTTGCCTGTAGGCAAAAAGACATGCCACAACCACTACTTTTACCCAATACACATGCTTACCTCTTTTATGGATATCTCTTTTCAGTAAACCTCGAAAGCCTCTTATGGGTGTGTCCTTGTTTGCACCGAACTTCTTAGGAAGGGCAAGGAAGGATTGAAACTTTCTGCCTGCAACAGAGCTTGCCAAGTAAGATTGTTCTAGCCATTCAGTGATTGGATCATAAAATTCATAATGGTTGTCTGGAAAGCCTCATGATCTTTGAAAAGATAAATTTACGATTGGAGAGAAGGGATCATGTTGGGAATCTTGTAAAGAAAAATAGATTTAATCATTCTCAGCGATCATGCCAAGATAGTGCAGACCTACCATAACCATCAACAAAGGCTGAAGTGTCTCACTTGATTGACATAAGTCTGGAGGGAGAGATGTTATATGATGAAGATCAGAGAGTGCAAAGCCACTATCATCATTTGTGTTGATGGGAAATGATAAGCTGAACGATAATCACCCAAGACATAGCAATGATCAGATAAGCTAATTGAGATGTCAGATTCCCAGTTTGTAATGAAAAAAGAAAAATCCATATGAACAATATTGCGAACGCTTTGAGCAATCAAACCAAGTTCGGTGTGAGCTAGATATGATGGACCACCTGCCTGCAACATGTGACCAATTGTGCAAGCATCATAGTCATCAAAATAATTTAAAAACGATGCTAGCACCGTGAATGTATGAAACCAATTGAGGCATGGTGAATGGAGTGGAACTTGATTCATGTGATAGATTATGCATTCATCATCACCCATGGAGATCTATGGTGTGATGAGAAAATATATTTGTAGTAAAATATTCACAACAAGACTGAGGAGATGACCATGAAGAGGGAAATTCAATAAGTATTATTGCGGGCAAAGATATTCTTTGAGATGATCAACTTCACATTTCCATGGTTGCATGAGAGATAGACATTCCCAACCCAAGTTTGACGTGAGAGGTTTACATGAAGATGGATGCGTTGTAACACACATTTCAATAGCAATCATATTGCTCAAATGAAGAGGCTCTTTTAATGGTATGTCCAAAGATAAATGAATTGGTAAGCTTGCATGATCAATCTAATTTTACATGTTGTGTTCATGCAACATAAGAGATGATGAGGGGTGGGGAGAGTCCAATGCGATTAGATTGTTTTCAATTTTATCATGGACAACCTCACGTTTTGTGTCAATCGAGGAGATAACTCATCAAATGGAGAAACAAAAGAGCATGGAGCATCTCCATTGCATGTAGATTTGTTGCGAATGGTAAGACATAAGGTAAAGTGAGGTGAAGGGGAAGTTTTGATACAAATGTCTTCTTTGACCAAAGCGCATTCCACATCTGAATTAGAATCTTCATAAGAAACCATAAGATCACATGATGTGCTTGGGCATTTGTCACGACATATGGACATTGATTTATTATCATTGGAATGACTACTGCCCAAGGTTGGTGATTGATTGAAATAATTGATTGTAAAGGATATTCCACCAATATTAGTAGATTGAAAATTGTTCAAGAATGGGAACTCATTATTTTGATGCAGAAAATTTTGAAACAGAGAGGGAAGATTGATAGTTTCCTCACCTTTTTGCTCCTCTGCATATGTAATGTGACTGCCTTGCACCTGATTACAATTTGACCAAACAATGTGATAAGTAAGACAATGCGAACAACCTTTTGGGGAAGGAGATTGATCAAGCGAGTAATGGTACAAGAATTCATGGCTTGTAGATGATAGAGGATGGTAGAGATGCAGATTAGTTTCGAGACTTGAGTTATGAATGGTGATGTCCTCTTGTGGAGTGGAGGAGTGAGTATTCGTTGTAGGATTCCTAAGCCATTCTGGAATTTCCTCCATTGAAGCGGGAGATGTATGAGAAGATGGGTTAGGGACTTAATTTACAAATTTCTCAGCTTCATGATCACCACAAGGGGGAACCCACATTGAGACCGAAAAAGGAGGACGAGGAACAAACAGGGTGGTGGGCTCCTCCTTTGCAATTTGAGGTCCCTCATGATCCACAAGAGTTGGGGAGGAGGGGAAATCAAGAGGTTCAAGCTCATTGTATAAGGATACATGTACTAAGTGTTTAAAATCTTCTCTCAGGAAATGTGAGTTCAATTTTTTCAGGAATTTTGTAACAGAGGTGAAGGAACCGATCAGCAAAATCCTCAAATGATTCATTAGGCTTCATTCTTAAATGATGGATTCTTTCACAAACATCTTGGTGGTCGTAGTCATCGAAGGCTTTACATAGAATCTTAGTAAGCTAAGAAAGAGAATGGATAGAATCAACGTGTAATGTATGACACCATTGTTTAACATGACCTTCGAATGTGAGGGTGAGTAATATAGCCATGACATCTTTGGAACCTACTTTGTTACAAAGACAAAGATGGATAGCATGAAATAGATGTTCATGAAAAGTTGATTCACCCTCACCATCGAACTTAAGTTTGGACAGGTCATGAATGAAGGGATGGTACAATTAAGCTCTTTAGAAAACCATCCTAGGATTATGATTTCGGGAAGAGCCATTTTAAAATAAGAGATTCAAACCAGAATATATGGGCATAGCTTATCATCTGGCCCTCTTTCTAGCACCATTTTGTTGATCACCCTGATGTGAAGTCCTAACTAGACCTCACACCATTTTGCATAGGAGTCTTCTCCAATATGATGACACGATTGCCATTTACTTGGAGATCTACCTTGGCTCTAGCTATCAGCACATGAGAGTGTTACACTAGTATATTCAAACATCAAGGTATGTGTTCCTAACGAGTGCGTAATGTAACTGTGTCAAGGTTCTCTTACTGCAAAGGGGGAGAGTAATGTGAACCTCTAATTGAGAGGTAGTAGTACCACCAAGGAAGAGACACAAATGAACCATAAACGCTCTCTCCAACATCCAACAGAGTAGTCCAAAAGGATGAGACTATGGTGATAAGAAATAAAACACATATTACAATGTAAGTACTAAAATAACCAAAGTAGTTCAACTATCTTAGTACAGGTTAAGAAAATATGCATTACAAATATTTTAAGGGTAGTCTTACAAACACTTCCAAAACATACGTGAAAATGTGCTATCCTTAACAGGCTTCTTAACTAATAAAAAGTCCTAAGGCACATATGTACACCATACATCACTAGTCCTAGTAGTCAGACATTGGAGCAACTCCTCTCTCCTCAAAGAACAGACTGAAACTCTTAAGGCTATATGGGTCGAGCCAAGGTGAAAATTCCTTGCTTATGCAATGGGAGGGGTATGTATATCTAAGGGTAATGCTTGACCCTTGTGACTCCTGTATTACTCGCATGATCGTTCAACTTCCTATGAATTTTCAAATGACATGACTCTTCAACTTCATGTGTGCATCCATTGGACTTTCACTTTACATTACATTATGTTACAAAAAATATGGCCCATAGTGGTGATCTGGCTTTGGCAACTCAGACACAACTTGACATGACATTGTTGACATGTACTGGGTAGCTCTAGTGGCAATATCAAGCTACCATACTGCTAAGTGATAGATGTACTCAAGGGTTTGTTTTGTCTTCTCCTCCACATGGCTTAATGTTGTGGGGTCTTCAATGGTCTTGGTCTTTTAATATGGTTCCATGCATGTGTTCCTTTCACTTTCTAATTAATGTGCTTCATTCATCCATCTAGCTAAAAGTAAGTCTTCTAGCATGTGTGATCTTTCTTCATCCCATTCATCATCTTGCTATGATCTATCAGTGTACATGTTCCTATAATTCATTCATGTTGGGATGACATCAAATCCAAAACCTCCTAGTCTATCATGAAGCATTGTTTACATGGTTTGGGCTAAGGATAGATGACAGGCTGGGAAGAGGGCCCGATAATTGTGCACCACAAAGTTCCATGTGATAGGGAGGAGGATTTGTCACTGAGACTGCACAAAGACCAACTTAGGCTTGGACAAGGAATATCGGGGTACAATCTTCACTGTATGGGAAAAATGTGCAAAGGTCATTAGGAGGTATGATTTCATAGTTGAAGACACCAATGGCAGCTACAAGGTGGGACCTTGAGCGACACCTCTGCATAGTTTCTAGAGGGAACACAAGGTAGGAAAACAGAGAGACCAAAGGATAGTTCTATGAAATATTTTAGAGTAGTGAGTCTCCGCTGAGGGAAATCACTGGGAGGACATGTCTGAGAACTTTTTGGGAGAAGTGCGGGTTCAGTTATTTGTGCAATGTGGGGTTCCAGCAAGTAGGAAGGAGACTTTATGACTGTTCTTGTGCAATGTGTAATTCAAGTTGGCCTTTGAGGCAGTTTCTATGTGGTTCTCGGAAGCAAGACATGTTGCTCACCTCTGGGATTGTGCAGTGAAACTAACCCGGAGAACATCCTCAAGCAGTGCACAGTTCCAAATAGAAGAGCAACACCACTAATGGTTGATATTGCACAATGCAGCTTAGTTGGGGTCAGGTGAAGTGGAGTTGTTTAGTCGGAGACATTTTCAGGGAAATTTATATGTGTGAGAGGCAAGTGAACTTCTGAGGACTTGTCATTGCGATCACACACTTATAATACTTCAAAAACATGATGACATTAACCATCGAGACAACATAGTGAAGAATGACCTTCTGTGGGAATATTTAGAGTTAGAAATGACAAGTGCAACACTTGGGATAAAACTTCAGATGATCGAGACGATACTTATGCGATAGTGCTTACAACTTTGTGTGCGAGTGCAACCAATGTTCACATAGTTAAGACAACCCAAACACATAAAGAAAAACCTTATAAATTACCAGAATAAGATCATAAGCATGGAAAATAAATCAACATGCCAAAAGATGACAGTTTGTTAAGCAAGGAAAAAGGATCAAGACATGTAGAGGAAACACATGGAAGGACTTTCAGTGCTTGAAACTATGCACGTCATTGAAGACAAAATGATATGGCAATGATAAGAAATCCTTCAAACTACACTAAGAGGTGTATTTCAAAAGATGTGATTTGTTTTTCATACCTAACCTCCAATGGTTGTGCATGAGATGGAGTCTTCATGCGGTCCCATTCTTCTATCATACCTTGGGTTCCTTGGTCTTCTTATATTCTACCTTAGCTCCTTGAGAGTCCTCTAGCATGTCATCCTTCTTGTGATCATTGAGAGACACATCTACATAGTTTCAGTGGGAATTGATTGTTGTGGAATGAAGTCCTGGGATGACACATTTGTGCAGTTTTAGGATGCAAGGTAGACTAGGGAGCTGAGGGACAAAACTATGCAATTTCTATTGACAAAGGGATTTTGATGAGGGAAGGAAACTAGAGGAAACCATAGTGTAGTTTTGAATGATAAGGAAGGCTGGGTAGATTTCCCCTTGAAGCAAGAAAAACTTCACTTTGCATAACAAGTGATAGCCCCTATCCCCAAACATGACACATATTCGAGAAAGATAAAAGCGTGAACGACTCTTAATATCAAAAAGGGGATCTTGGGATCATCATCTTACAAATAAGTGAGTAAGGAATGATTGATCATAGGATCCATAGTAGGCTATGAAATTTGAGTACAGGCCAAAATTTTGGAGGGTGTTGCAGCCACTACAACAAGCCCTCATTGGTCCATGAATCTTCCCAACCACCATGCCACACAACCTACCAAGTGAGTGTCATGTCACCTACACATCCAATTCCATGTTAGGTGCACATCCAATTCCATCACAATACGACATCATTGGATGACCTACTAATTCGGTTTCCACATGATATCCTGTAGGAGTGCCATGTGGCACTCTGTAGCTGACTTTTGACTCTGACATTTTTCTATTTGCCAAAAAATTTGACTAGCCATAGCTTTATCATAAAATCTCATTTTAAGGTTTCCTTATCACTGTTGAAATAATCTTGATAAGATCTATCAATTTGTGTTAGCTTTCTTATATTTTTGGACTTCAAATTTTAAGCCTTTTTGGATCCTCTTGGATCAATCATTCACCACAATATTCCGGTCTTGTCTCTAATCTTCACCTTATTCTTGGTGGACATCATTATCACGACTCTACTTTCCTAACACACCTTCTCTGGCTTCCTTTCATCTGCTAGAACTCTTATGTTGATACCTTGATACAAAATTTTGAACCTTTAGCTTTGTGATATGCCACAAACTCTTACTCACCTCCATCTTGCTTGGTCATCCCTCTATTTGACCACCAATGATCTGCTCTACTAATTTTTTTCACTATCGTGACCAAATGGGGAGGGCCACAAAGCCATTTTTTACATACAATTTTCTTATATGTTGTTGGGTAATTTAATTGTGAGTTAAATTACTTAGCATTAAATTACCAATCCATGTCTGTATACTTGTGAAGTACACTTGCACAATATATGCTAGGAAATTTGGTTTCAATTTTAATTCAAAAAGAAGAATTATAATAGAAAAAAATGAAGGGTAAACCTATGCAAATGAAGAAAAATAATGCAATGAAGTGAAAACGAAATCTTAATCTAAAAAAAAATAAAAAAAATTAAAGACTACAAATGCAATAAAAATCTATGAGATGAAATCTAATCAAAGGACACACATAATTGTTTGAAGAAACAAAATGGCTATTCTTAAAGGTAGTAAAATAAAAGGAAATATTCGAATATAAATAAATCAAACACAAGTTATTCTAGGAAAGAGAAATATATTTTAATCTAATGAAAGCGTTTGAACTTAATCTAAGAAAGCATTGAAAAATTAATCTACGAAAGACGATGAATCTAATCTATAAAAGGATGTAAACTTCATCTATCAAAGCAATTGAAATTTAGTCTATGAAAGCAAAGAAATATTTAATCTAGGAAGGCAAGTAAATCTAGTATATGAAAGCTTGTAAATTTAATCTATGAGGGCATTGAATACTGCAAAGCAATTCAAGAATTTAGTGTGTGTTCAAAGCTTAGATTCCCTTCATAAATTAAAAGCATGATTTTCATATGAATGGATTTTGTAGAAACCTATTCTATTAAATATTCTACGCAAATGAAATCAACTTGCTTGACCTGCAAAATAACATAAATGGAACGAGAAACAAAGAATCTAATCAAAGGACTTGAAATAAAAATTGCATAAAATGAGAATAAAATAAATTAATATACCTTGCAAAAATTAAACATTAAAATTGTTACACTGAAAAATACCTCCTCATCCACTTAGAGGAGAAGACCAAATTGGACTGGAAGAAACCCTAAGTTACATGCCTATTTTCCATGGTAATGCATCCCAATAATGAACAAAGGGCATGCTAATGCAACTCAGTAGTGCAATAGACTATGTTTACCTATTCATGAATGCTCTACCTTTGCTATAAGGTTACATTACCTTAATCTCATGATCTCGCGATGGAAAATTCCTAAGTTAAATCACTGACACTCTGTCATTTACACAAGTTTGACTTAAAATACTAGAAGGGATCACCTCAAAATTGTCTTTGGAAATTGCATATCCTAATAGAGGCTGATGAGAAGGGAAATATAAATAAATTACTGGAAAAATCATCTATCCTCTTGGATTTTTCCCAAGGTGAAGGGGTGAAGAAATTGGAAAATGCTCAACCTCCCCTCATCTATATTGGAGGCTAATCCATTGTAATTTGGATTATAATTCGTGCACTATTATTCTATAGCCATATTATTGAGAGAGAGAGAGAGAGAAGATAGGAACTTGGGGAAGGCTTGTTGCAACATGATTGTTGTAATCTACCTTCTTAGCATTAATAATATAGATCTACTGTTGTTTTGTTTACACCGTGGTTGTAATATTTACATTTTGTGTTATGACCTGATGATTTAGATTAATGCTTTTTTATTGATGCGTTCACTTTATATATGTTGTGACATGTTATTATGTTGAATTTTTGAAGTTTATACATGTTGTGAAGATCACTTGTTGTCCACCTTGTGTGCAAGTCACATTTTTTGGAGTTGCCCGAGGGTTCCTTCTTTGCCACACTGGTTGCTCTAGTATATTTTTGCAAAGGACAAGAAAATAACTCCTCATCGTTGCCTTATGAATTCTTAACTAACATTTCCATGTTTGAAATTATCTTCCTTGAACAACTTCATATACCTTGATGAGTATAGCTTAGGTTTTGGTAACATTGAGAGGGTTTTCCTTCCATCCACCCGTGCATTAATCGCTACGGCAGAACTGACAACTCCACTAGGGATCATTCTTTGATTCCTAGATTTGATCTCCTAGATCCTAGATCCTAGATCTTTGGCTCTCTTTAATTCTATCTAGACTTGTCAGCCTGAATTCTTGTCATTTTACCTGCTTAAAACCAATGTTTTGGTCAGAGCCCTTGATTTGACCTAGATTTGGCCTTTTTCTAAGTAAACCTTCTATAGCATACCTTCTATGTGTCTTTCATAGAATTATAATGCCCTTCTCTCTCTCTCTCTCTCTCTCTCTCTCTCTCTCACACACACACACACACACACACACACACACACACACACACACAGTGTTACCCCTACTATTAAATCTTCGTGTGAGCTTGAGACCTGGGTTATAGGCCCAAACCTCTTCTATACACCTAATTCTATGGATTTTACTATTTTCTAGTCTCACTTGGATGCTTTGTGGATCTATGTTGTTGAGCTTTGTTCTTGTTGGCTATTGTAACATCCCTGGTGAAAATTCCATGTAATAAAAGTAAATAAAGGAAAAATAAGACCACGGGTAAGGGACACATATTCCAAAATGAATGTTGGGTGGGACATCCTAATGTGGGTGTTCATTTGGTTTATTATGGCAAAGGAAAATCAAACCTGAATTAAAAGGAAAAGGGCATTTTTGGCACATTCATTTGTGGAAATAAATGAATTAGGAGAAAAGTAAGGTGAAAGGTCACAGGTTGCATGTGAGGAGGAAATTGAAGGGAAATAATGGAAAATGAAGAAAATATAGGCCTCATTGATAAAAATGCTTCTAAGGATCAGTTGGGAAGCTCTTGGCTCAAGTTTTCAGCTTAGTTTTTTCTTTCGAGCAAGAAAAGGAAAAGAAATTAAAGGAAGGACAAGGAAACAAAAGGAAAGCAAAGACCGAGTAAGGAAAAGTGAGATCAAGGAGCTTTAGCAAGAGTACTTGCAGGTAACATTTGCATGTGTGATTTCCTATCTGGTTTTGACATGAAAGGTTTTGCATGTTGGTGTATGGTTCTCTTGTAGTCAGTGGCATGTTTTTTTTAGGTTATTACAATGGTTTTCAGCCTAACCTTGCCTTTCTTGGATGCCATGGTGTGTTGGGATGTTTATCTTGGTTTTGAGATTTGGTTTGCTAGATGGATTTCGGAATCCAGGGCGGACGTCGTCCCAAGCTTCATTCCCAAAGGCCTAGGAATCCCTTGACCAAGTTTGGTGGGATACACAATAAATCCTATGGGAGGAGTCTCGATTTAGGGCCTAGTGATCCGGGTCTAGATTGCGGTAAATCCTGAGAGATTGGTCCCAGTTTAGGGACTAGTGATCTGGGATTGGATTGTGGTAAGGCCTAAGAGACAAGGTGATGGAAAATTCCTCAAGGATAGTGATGGATTCCTGAGGGCATTCCAAGTTAGGCTTGTTTTTGTGATTGGAGCACCGATTTTTGTGTGATCACAGTTTGGTGAGGGTGGATGTGGTTTAACATCTGGATTCCCTTGGTTTTTTTTGGATTGATTTATCCATGATATCCCACATTGATGCTTGGAATATGGCACGAGGGTGATTGGGTGAAAGAAATATTTGGTTGAGTCATGTCGATGGTCGGGTTGTATGTTGAAGTCCTGAACCTCGTCAAATTTTCTTATGAATAATGAAAGCTAAGTTCTCTTTCTTTTTCACTTGTTTATATGTGGATTTAATGGTTCTTATATCTATATTATCTACATGGTTTTATGTTGGATATAAGCATGGTTAATTGATTGGTTTATGCCATGTTTATTATATGTATTTACTTGTAATTGTTAAAATGATGGATGCAAGACCTAATTGATGTCATAACATTTGAAGGGAGAAGTTGGTAACCCTTCTTGTAATGTTTTATAAGAGTTTTCAGTCATTCATGCTATGTCTTGTATCCTAGACTTGTAGGTTACATTGATGCCAAGTGTTTTGTAGAATATTAGTCCCGATTGGGGATGTTCAGACTTAGTATTTTTGGTTTATTAGCTTTTTCATCGTGTCTTTGATGGATTCTGAAAGTTATAACAAGTTTTGGGTAGTGGCCAGAATGCTTGTCTAGAAAAGTGCCTTGAATTCCATGGACACTGGCACAACTCCGCTAGGAAAAGTACCTAGCCACTGTCTTGGAGGATTATGAGATCATTCAAAGGTCCCTAGATTTTGGCATGCCTATAGAATGAGAATGTCAAGAGTTCAAGAGGTCTAAAAGATCAGTCGGACCTAGGGGTATGAGGTCTAAGTGGTTGACATGTCTCTTGGGAGTGTTGTTGCTAATGTCGAAAGTATGGTTGACGTGTTCTGTCAATTCAATTTCCTTGAGATCACCACGGAGGTTGAATCCCTTCATAGTGGCCTTTGTCATCTTTTTCTTACTGTGGTTGGTCGATTAGTTGGGTAGATGTGGGAGGAGGTGGTTACAGTTTGGTATTAGAGTGTGTTTGTGCTCTCCTTCAGTGAATGTGTTTGTCATACATTCATGTCGGTTGTACATGTGTCGGTCATCCTTGCGGTCTACGTGCTTTTTGAATTCGCAGGGTGTTGATCATGGTTGTAGTGATGTCTCCATATGAAGGTTGATGGTGTTCTTATGGGATGTGTCGTCATGAGTTTGTTGTTGTATATGAATTTTCTATGCATGTTAGTGTCTATATGTTGTTATGAATGCAATGTCATGGTGGGAATTTTTATGCTCGAGGTCATTCTAAGCAATTAGGTTATCATGATGCTACTGATATGTTATGATGCTAATGTGTTGGTTGAGATAGAGCAGGAGATGCAGATCATCAAAGTGAAGTTGAAACATTGGACTTTATGGCAAGATCATGTTGTCATACATGTTTGAATATTGGGAATTTAGGTATGTAGGTTAAGGATTGTTATATGCATTAGATTTATATACATTAGGTTTATGTACATGTCTATTGATGTTATGGTTACATACATGATAGATGCTAGTTGATTAGTGTAGTCCTATGCACACATGTCAGATAGTCATGAGTAGTAGTAAAATGTGGTTGTATGCATTGATATTGTTATTTTATGTTAGATAACTTGATGATTATGTTATATGTTGTTGATGAGTATGTTATAGGTTAAATTGTTGTTGTTATATGATATTTAGCTTGATAATTATGCCATATGTTGTTGATGATTATGTTATATGTTAACTTGTTATTGTTATATGATAGTTAGCATGATTATTAGGTTATATGTTGTTGATGAGCATGATATACAACTTGTTGTTATTATATGCTAGTAACTTGATGATTAGGGTTATTACATTAATATTTTGATGTTATATGTATCATGCTAAATTGGATTGGCCTATGCAGATGGTTAGGGTTATGAAATTTATGAGTCAACTTATTTGTGACATTGTGTTGTACTAATCTAGATTGATTGTACATCTGTGATTTCTATGCACAAATGACAAATGTTCATGAGCTTATGATGTGAACATGTTAGCTATTTACTATTATTGATATTATGACCTTATTTATGGTTGAGTTGATATGTTGTGAAGTTATATTGTGCTAACCTAGCTTGATTTTGCAGACAAGATAGCCTCCCTTGAGATACATTAAGGTATGAGGTTTCTTATGTCATCTGCTTTGTGCTTGAATGTTTGATTATGGCATCTATTTAGTGTTTGAGTGTTGGTGTTTGGTATGCCATCTATATTTTGTTGAATGTTTGGATAATCGCGTGATATGAGCATTTGTCTATAATATTGCATCAAGAAATGATATTGTTTTAAGTTGGTTTTACTCACACATATGTGCTGAGACAGTTGATATGTACTTGAGTGTAATACGTGATAGTTGTAGCATTATGTCTACTAACTATGAGTTGACTATGGATTATGACATGATTGTTAGTCTTGGTAAAGGTGCATTTCCAATTGATACATATGATTGTCTTAATGTTTGGAACATGAGGTTGACATGAGTGAACAATTGTAGGGTAACATTCACGGTATTAGCATGACAAGGTAATAGTCTGTGTTTATATAACTAACAATTGGTTGATGTGATAGTGCATAATAAGGCTTGATTGCAACAAGGTAAAAAGTTAAAAGAGAGGAATTGGGAAATAATTCCTTTGGCTATTATTGGAAACCCTAATTCCAAACAAATGATTGTGTTGCATATAGGAAGCATTATTAACCCTACTCTTGCCTAAAATTATGTGGGTTTGTGCTATATTCATGAACATGTACTTAACAGGTATATTAGATAGGTTCTACTTATAGGTGGATATGTCAAGGGAATTAGTTTCCCTTGAGAGATGGCATGTATGTCTTTTGTTGCAAGAAACGTGCTTGGAACAACAAGGTCAGGTAACCAGATTATTATTATGTTTAATTATGCACTGACAATTATGTGTTTATGGAGTTGCATGGCAAGAGAGGTTGCAATGAAATATTGAAGAAGGCTCTGGTTGATGTTTCCTAGGAACCATGGGGATTGAGTCATGGAGTTTGTTGTTAGTCTTGTGTTTTTGTTCTTTTGGTGATTTGTTGTGCTTGATTTGCAGTTTTGTTTATGTTTGGTGCAATGCATTGGCACTTTAAATACAGAGTTGTATTGTTATTAATTTTCATGGTTTTCTTCTTGTTTGTTTCTTGTCTTACCTTTATGTTTTGAGTCTTACGAATTGGTTTGGGAAAGAGGAAAGTTAGTGGAGCCCAGGGAAAGCTGAATGAAATCCAGCAGGTATGGTGAGTGCATGAGTAAGCACAATTGAAGGTAAGACTATGACAACTACTTATATTTGTTCAGTCCGTTGGTGTAACTAGACAGTGGTCGTATAGTCATGAGAAAGGTAACAAGAAAGGTGAAGTGAATGGATCTGAGGCATCAGATGCTTTGATTAGGTTGGGAATGATTGTTCTGAATTTTGTGCATGGTGTGCACAGATAACAGGAGTTATCTTAACCTTGACCTTATGCTATCTAGTAATTATGTTATGATTATGGTTATGTTGATGTTTATATACATATGTATATGATAATTATTGTTTTATGATAATGTTTATGTATATGTATGTATGTAACCATGTATCTATGTCCCTGTCTAATAAGGTTGTCATGGATCATTCTTGTGGAGGGATGATTTCTTATGCCTTTGAATGGCATGACGAGGTTCCTCATCTTATGGGAATCAAGTGGGGAGAGTAGTCATGAAAAACATATGAGGTCAGTATCATGTGGTTATAAGTTGATATTATGTCATTATAATATGTTTATGTCATGGATAGGCTACCGCTTAGAGAAACATCAGCAAAATGAAAAAAACATGATGTGTGACATGCTAGGATAAGCATGGATGGCGAAAAAACATTGGAAGCAAGGTCACTTGGTAAAGATAATGTGCTTTTATATGTGTGGTACTACTATTGTGAATATATGGTATATGTTGTACATGTTGCATCTGTGATGTTTTGTGCATGTGGTGTTGTGCATATATAGTGTGTGTACATGTTGTTTATGCAATGTTATGTATAAGGTGGTACAAAGAGTGTTGTGTCAATGTTGCATACGCAGTGTTGGGTATAGATGGTGCTATGTACAGGTTGTATATGCGATGTTGTGTACATATTTTACTGTGCACGTGATGGATATGTGGCTTTGTGTGCACATGGTACTTTGCACATGATGGATATGAAATGTTGTGTACATAAGGTGCCATATACATGTTGTATACACAGTGCTATGTACATATGGTTTTGTATGCATGTTGTACATATGGTGTTGTGTGCATTTTGTACATATGGTGTTGTGTGCATGATTGTACAAGTGGTGCTGTGAGCATGTAGTGTCGAGAGCATGTTGTACATGTGGTGTTGTGGGCGTGTGGTGTTGTGTAGATGTCGTGCATGTGATGTTGTGTACATGTGGTGCCATGTAAATGTCATGCATGTGGTATTGTGTACACATTGTACAGGTGGTGCAGTGTACATGTCACATTAGGTACTCGTTGTGCAGGTGGTGCTGTGTACATGTGATGTTGTCCACACATTGTACAGGTGGTGCGGTGTATAGATGGTACTATGTACATGTTGTACATATGGTACTGATGTACATATCGTATTGTGTGTATGTCATACATGCTATGTTGAGGGCATGCGGTACTATGTATGCTTGTGTAGTTGTGGTATCATGACAAGTGTATTTGTTATATTGAAAATTGTGTATTATTTTATACATCAAATGTAGGCATAAGTATTGTGTGGTGGTGTACAACGGATGTGGGTGTATGGATTGTGTTGTGTTGTAAAATGGGTGTAGGTGTATGTCTTGTATGTCAAGTGTAGCTGCATGTATTGCATGGTGTTGTATGCCATGTGTGGTTGTATGTGTGTGATGCACACTATGTGTATGTGTACATGGTTGAGGAGAAGGAACTGTTTGTTTGATGGGTGTGACAACTGATCTGAAGTGCATATGGAATAAGGACAATGGTAGACGTTTATGATTAATAACATGATAAGTATCAATATTTTATTTCAGTTTTATTATGCATATGATTTATGATTCTGGTCTATGATGATTACATGTGATCTATGATTTTGGGCTATGATGGTTACATGTGATTCATGATTTTGATCTATGATGGTTGTGTTTTGAGCTAACCTGATGAAATATATTTATACATGATGATTTGGTCAAAAATGCTAGTTTGACTTGTTGTGACAAGAAGTAAACGTGATTGCACGTGTACCTTATTAATGAGCTACAGATGGGGTATGATGTGAATTTATTTCAATTTATTTTAAACCTAATGGAAATTATGTTGGTTGTACAGGAATGCATGAACATCCCTAGTTGGGTGGTTGAAGTTGACTGCAAGAATTTGTAACAGTGAAATAAATTGGAACATGTAATAGTATGGTGGTAAAGCACTTCAAGATCAGGGCCATTGTGGGTCACTGGTACCCAATAGTGTCCATTTATTTCCATGATCATGTTATGATAGGTATGATGGTTTTGAGGAAAGTATATACCTTGGTTGTTGACCTTACAATGTGAGAAAGCCTTGAGAAGGGATGGATTGCCCAGGACAGGTGATGATAGAGAACGTGGAATGTGAGTGACTACATGGAAGGGGGTGACTAGTTTTCTTGGGGGACTGTGTAATAGAAAAGGGAAGTCCAGTGATATATTTGTTTGGATCATGGGAATTTATAGATGGAATCAAATGCACGCTCAAAGTGTGCCTTGGAACAATGAGTTGGTAACTGTTCATTAAGAGGACGAGTGGAGCAATATTATAGTGTTGGACGTTGGATGCGACTTTAACTGCGACAATGGATTTTGGACTTCTGGGGAAGGAGGTGAATCTTGGTACTACTTTTGAGGGTGGAGGTGTGATCATTTTGATTCCCTTGTTCATTGATATGTGCATCATATCCTTTTATTTGTTGGTTTAGAAAATGTGCATATGTATATATGGTTATTGTAAATACTGTAATGAGCTATGTTAAAAAGCTCCAGTAAGCGGTATGGTTGTTATCTAGTCGTGTTGTCATGATTTTTTTCTTTTGAGTAGGTATTCCATTGTAAATACTGCAATGAGCTACGTTATAAAGCTACATGGTCAGTATGTTTTGTTTTTAGTGGTTTTTCTAAGGTCTTGGTGTGGTTTAATGCTGAGGACAATGTTCCCCAAGGGGGAGGGTTTTGTAACAACCATGGTGAAAATTCCATATAACAGAAGTAAATAAAAGAAAAATAAGACCATGGGTAAGGGACATGTATTCCAAGCTAAATGTTGGGCAAGACAACCTGGTGTGGGTGTTCATTCGGTATATTATGGCTAAGGAAAATGGAAAAGGCATTAAAAGGCAAAGGGAATTTTTGGCACATTTATCTATGAAAATAAAGGAAATTAGGAGAAAAGTAAGGTGAAAGGTGTTGGCATTATGGCACAGGTTTGGAGCTATGAAACAGGTGTTGTCCTTGATGGCAACTCTCCTTGGTAACAGATCTCAGTTCAGGCACTCAGAAAGAAGAAAAAGACATATACGCAGGTTCATCGAGACGAAGACGCGTATACACGCGGGTTATACATTACAAAAGCGCGTATATGTTGGGGATCATACTTTTGGTCCATGGTAGTTAGTTCTTGGGAATTGAACCTATGTTTTAGACCATGGTGTCTCGTCAGATGTGTTGATCCCTAGTTTTGGGTTCATGGTATTGAAATGTTATGGTTTTGGACCATGGTATTAAGGAAGGCCTAAGACTATAAAAGAGGAAGGAGATCATGTGGCAAAGGATCATCCATATTATTATTGAATATCTGATAAAGTGCTAGAGCTGGTATATTGGTAATTGGGTTGTGATGCAAATATGGATCTGAATGAAGGAGGAACCTTAGCGCAAAAGGAAGGATAAGTTCTATTCATGGGTCATAATCTTTAAGATTGAATGATTGTATCTTTAAATGATTTTGATCTGCTAGATGTGGCACTTGCTTGATCTATAAGTCTGATAATCTGGGTTAATTAGTGATTGAATATCTGGAAGAGTGAATTATCCGTATGCAGGTTCAGTGAAGCGAAGGCGCGTATACACGCAGGTTCAGTGAAGTCATAGCGTGTATACGCAGGTTGTCCCATACGCAGATGCGTATGCACACAGGTTTCAGGCTGTTGAAATAGCGTATATGCTTTAAGCTGTGATCTAGCTACTTCTGTTTATAGCTGCTGTGTTCTGGATTCAGTTTCTGTTGTGTAGTTTCTGGTACTGTGTTTTGGGTACAGCTGTCAGAGAAGTATCTACTTGATCTAATTGGTGAAAAGGAGATTGGTTGATGGAGAAATGCTTGATGATTGATTGATGGATCCAGTCTGAAAATTTATGAAACGTGGTCCCTGGAAGGAAGAGAAGGTTGTAGCCTTCTTTAGGTCAGCACCTATGTACTAGTATCTTGGCTAGTACAAGAGCTAAAGGGGGTTGTTGCTCCCTTCCAGGAGAAGCTAGAAAACGAGAGAGAGTTGTAGCCCTCTGTAGGTTGCAGCCTGCATACTAGTAAAAGACTGCACCAGTACATTGTAAACAGAAGTTTCTAATTAAAGAAAGATAGAGACGAATTACAGCAGGTGGTTTTCACCCACATTGGGTTTCCACCTTATATCTTGTGTTCTTGTGTGTGATTGTCTTTCTGCTCTGTTTTACTGTCTCTGGTTACTGGTTAATTGATTCTGCATCACAGACTAACAATCATCATCAGGAAGTTAAAGTAAATTAAAAGTTTGCTTTGTATACGCGGGTTTCCTTCTGAATAGTTGCGTATATACGCGGTTTTAATTAACTGAAGTAGTGTATACAATTTGGTTTTAGAAAAGGAATATTTGACCTGATAATACTGATTCACCCCCCCTCTCAGTATTATTTCCAACAATTGGTATCAGAGCAGGTCCTTCTGAAGAAGCTTGATCGCTAGAAGGAAGATCTTTCATCATGAGCAACTACGAGAGGGAAGCATTAATCAGGCCACTGGTTTTTGATGGGACAAACTTCGTATACTGGAAGGTAAGAGTTACTGCCTATCTTCAATCTCTGGGTACTGAAGTCTGGGATATCATAGATACAGGATATACTTTTCCAGCATCAACTCCCACAGATCCGGCTGAGAAGAAGAAATATGAAACGAATGCAAAGGCGGTCAATAATTTATTAGGATGTTTATCACAATCTGAATTTGTCAAAGTCATGCAGTATAAATCTGCTAAGGAAATATGGGACAAGATTGTTCTGAGCTATGAAGGAGATGATCAGGTAAAACGAGCAAAACTT